>LBNU01010930.1:50443-78428 GCA_014162995.1 Artemisia annua | reverse complement strand
GACGAAAACGTGTAAATACGGACAAAAACGTGCGAAAACGTGTAAATACGGACGAAAATGTGCGAAAACGAAAACGTGCGAAAACGGACAAAAACGTGCGAAAATGGACAAAAACGTGTAAGTACGGACGAAAACGTGTAAATACGGACAAAAACGTGCGAAAACGGACGAAAACGTGCGAAAACGTGTAAATGCGGACGAAAACGTGCGAAGACGAAAACGTGCGAAAATGGACAAAAACATGCGAAAACGGACAAAAACGTGTAAATACGGACGAAAACTTGTAAATACGGATAAAAACGTGCGAAAACAGACGAAAACGTGCGAAAACGTGTAAATACGGACGAAACGTGCGAAGACGGACAAAAACATGTAAATATGGAAGAAAACGTGTAAATACGGACAAAAACATGCGAAAACGGACAAAAACGTGTAAATACGTGCGAAAACGGACAAAAACGTGCGAAAACAGACGAAAACGTGTAAAGGATTAACGTTGCAATAATAAAATAAACGATCCGTTAAGTTAACAGGCTCCATTTAGTTATTTATAAACGGACGTTAGTATAAAGGACTAACGCTGCAATAATAAAACAAACGATCGTTAACTCAACCTGCTGCAATAGGTCAAACAGGTCACCGGTACACACAATGACACGATTTAGAAAGGTTAGTGCTACAATTAAAAAAAATGACGCTACATGCAATGACAAAAAGTGACAAGTATGATGCCTTTTTATGTCAATATCCCTTTTATTTTCTAAAGATTTTGTAGACTATTGACGGACATTTGTGTTTTTATTTGATTTCTTTTGTGAAAATCATTGTTTAATCACTAAAATATAATCGTTATATTACATTTATCTGCATATAAATACAATCGCTAATTTCTCAAAAAACCAAGCAATTAACATAATCGCGCATTCCTCAAAAAAGATATAAACTATCCATACAATTTACACTAAATATTTTCTTTACATACATTTTCTAAACATGATAATTAGTTTTCACTCAAATGTAAGAATGAGAATGGGTGGATTTTAGGGCGAGCGATTCTCATCCTCGAACCCTGTAAGCAAAACATGCTTAAAATGTGCCTCAAACCTTATCGAGCATTTTATCCCCCCTTTCTCTCTTTTAATTCATGAAACCATTCTTATTTAACATATTTAATGTGTTTACACACAAGTAACGTGATTACATGGAACGTTTTATTAATAAGTATTTACTATCTATGTTTGGCGCGAAGCTTTTTAGAGCTTTTTGAGGCAATGAGTGGTGAACAATGAGTTTTTGGTTTTTAGTGTTCATTTGACATGAGAGCTGTGAGCTTTGCTATTTTTTAGGAAATCTCATTTTTCCAATGCTTCTTTATGAAGCTGTGGGCGGTGAGCTGTAGCTACTGCTCACAACTCACTGCTATTGCTCACTGCTACTGTTCACTGCTACTGCTCACAGCTAATTTTGCCAAACATATAGAGTCTTCGATATTAATATTAAAGACATATTCATATTTTATCTCGTCACATATTACAATTATTCAAATTTTCTTTCAACACAAATAAGCTTTTAGATAACTTGCAATATTTTGAAGATAACAAGTTAACTAAAGATCTGAGANCAAACAATGACACGATTTAGAAAGGTTAGTGCTACAATTAAAAAAAAAGACGCTACATACAATGACAAAAAGTGGCAAGTATGATGCCTTTTTATGCCAATATCTCTTTTATTTTCTAAAGATGTTGTAGACTTCTGACGGACATTTGTGTTTTTATTTGATTTCTTTTGTGAAAATCATTGTTTAATCACTAAAATATAATCGTTATATTACATTTATCTGCATATAAATACAATCGCTAATTTCTCAAAAAACCAAGCAAATTAACATAATCACGCATTTCTCAAAAAAGATATAAACTATCCGTACAATTTACACTAAATATTTTCTTTACATACATTTTCTAACACATGATAATTAGTTTTCACTCAAATGTAAGAATGAGAATGGGTGGATTTTAGGGCGAGCGATTCTCATCCTCGAACCCTGTAAGCAAAACATGCTTAAAATGTGCCTCAAACCTTATCGAGCATTTTATCCCCCCTTTCTCTCTTTTAATTCATGAACCCATTCTTATTTAACATATTTAATGTGTTTACACACAAGTAACATGATTACATGGAACGTTTTATGAATAAGTATTTACTATCTATGTTTGGCGTGAAGCTTTTTAGAGCTTTTTGGGGCAATGAGCGGTGAACAATGAGTTTTTGGTTTCTAGTGTTCATTTGACATGAGAGCTGTGAGCTTTGCTATTTTCTAGAAAATCTCATTTTTCCAATGCTTGTTTATGAAGCTGTGAGCGGTGAGCTGTAGCTACTGCTCACAACTCACTGCTACTGCTCACTGCTACTGCTCACAGCTAATTTTGCCAAACATATAGAGTCTTCGATATTTATATTAAAGACATATTCATATTTTATCTCGTCACATATTACAATTATTCAAATTTTCTTTCAACACAAATAAGCTTTTAGATAACTTGCAATATTTTGAAGATAACAAGTTAACTAAAGATCTGATAATCAATGGCACGGTTAAAATTGAAAGACATATTCGTGAGAAGGATTTAAGAAAATAAAAAGTTTTAAAAAGTTCCACAAAGATAAGGAACGTTGATAGATAAAAATGTTGTAGAAAAACGTTTACGCATTAAAATATTCTATATCCATATTTTGTATATCAAAAATTCGTTTTTACTGCATCCAACTTCCTTTTAGTTGGATCACAAGGAGCTCAAGACGTGATTCAATGAATTGTTTGTCGCTCAATATTCAAGGGATAGGGTCCAAGGCCAAAAAAGATTGGACTAGGGAGCTTATTGGCAAACATAAGGTGAATTTCTTATCTCTTCAAGAAACTAAGATGGAGAGCATTTCTGAAATGGATGTTAAAATTTTATGGGGTAATTCCAATTTCGAGTATCTTTTTAGTGAGGCTATTGGTAATTCTGGTGGGATTCTTTGTACATGGGATCCAAACATCTTTCTTAAAGAGCAACACATTTTATCGGATAACTTTGTCGCTTTATTTGGTACTTGGATTCCTACTAAGACCAAGTTGCTGATGATCTCCATCTATGCTCCTCAACCTTGTACGGAGAAACGATTGTTGTGGAATTACATCATGTCTCTAGTTAATCGATGGCAAGGCGATAGCATTGTTATGGGGGATTTTAATGAGGTTAGAAGTGCGGATGAGCGTATGGGTTCGGTTTTTAACATACAAGGGGCAACGGAGTTAAATGATTTTATTTCTAATTCAGAGTTAGTAGACATTCAGCTAGAAGGTTATTCATTTACTTGGTCTCATCCTTCGGCTAGTAAAATGAGCAAGTTGGATCGTTTTCTTGTGACAGAAGGTGTTATTTCGCTTTTTCCTCATATTTCGGCTATTTGTTTAGACAGGCATTTGTCGGATCATCGGCCTATTTATTACGTGATGTGATTGCTGATTATGGTGCTACTCCCTTTCGATTGTACCACTCTTGGCTTACTCTTAGTGGGTTTGAGCAGTTGGTGATTCATACTTGGAATTCTACTGTTTTAGAGGATAGTAATGGGATAGTCCGATTTAAAAAGAAGCTGCAAGCCTTGAAAAAGGCTCGGGAGTGGGTTGCAATTTATAAACGGGGAAAAACAAGTAGACGTAATGATATTAAACTCAAGCTGAGTGTCATTGACAAACAGTTGGACCAATGACGTGTCAACGATGATATTCTTTTATCTCGGATGGGTTTGATGAAACAATTGCTTGACAGTAACTCTTCGGATGCGCTTGATAATTTGCAAAAAGCTAAAATCCAGTGGGCCATTGAGGGAGATGAAAACTCCAAGTTTTTTCATGGAGTTATCAATCGGAAGCGGGCTAATTTAGCTATTCGAGGAGTTATGGTAGATGGTGAATGGGTGGACGATCCAAGACGTGTGAAGGTAGAATTTTGCTCGCACTTTGCTACCAGATTTCATGCTCCAAGTGGCATTCGCAATAAGATTAATTTTCTGTTTCCTAATCAATTAAGTTCTGATCAAGCGCTTGAGTTAGAGAAGCAGGTATCTACTGATGAGATTCGTACCACGGTTTTGGCTTGTGGTGAAAACAAATCACCTGGGCCTGATGGGTTTACGTTCGAATTTTTCCGTAAGTTCTGGGATACTATTGGGCCTGATTTGTGCCTTGCTGTTGAGTGGTTTTTTGATCATGGTTCGTTCTCCAGGGGTTGCAACTCTTCATTTATAGCTCTAATTCCTAAATTTCAAGATCTGAAGTTCGTGAATGATTATCGTCCTATCAGTCTGATTGGGAGTCTCTACAAGGTCGTTACTAAAATTCTTGCACTTCGGTTATTCTCGGTCATTACTGGCCGTATTTCAGATGTTCAAACAACTTTTCTTCCAAGTAGACAGATTCTTTATGGGCCGTTTGTTATCAATGAATTGTTATCATGGTGTAAACATAAAAACCTGCATGCCATGATTTTCAAAGTAGATTTTGCTAAAGCTTACGATTCTGTACGATGGGATTTTCTAGATGATGTTCTTTAATCGTTTGGTTTCGGTTTTAAATTGCGTTCTTGGATTCTCGGTAGCCTATCCTCCGGAATGGCTTCTGTCTTAATCAACGGAAGTCCGACAGCTGAATTCCAATTTCATTGCGGGTTGAAGCAAGGTGATCCTTTAGCCCCTTATCTATTTATCCTTGTTATGGAGTCCCTTCATTTATCGTTCTCTAGAGTTGTAGACGCGGGCATCTTTAAAGGTATCAAGATAGACAACTCCACTATGATCTCTCACCCTTTTTATGCGGATGATGCGGTGTTTGTGGGTGAGTGGTCGGATGATAATTTATCTAGTATCATTCATGTTCTTCATTGCTTTTCACTGGCATCGGGGCTGAAGATTAATGTAAAAAAAAAGTCAACTTTTAGGGGTGGGCATTCATGATCAGATTGTTGCTGCTGCTGCTTCTACGCTTGGATGCTCGATTATGAAAACTCCGTTCAAGTATCTTGGAGTCATGGTTGGAGGTAACATGTCAAATATAAGTGCTTGGGATGATATTATTAGTAAGCTCAATTCGCGCCTTTCAAAATGGAAGGTTAAAACCCTGTCCATTGGGGGCCGCCTCACGCTTCTTAAATCGGTGTTAAGATCCACTCCCATTTATAGGATGTCTTTATATAAGGTGCCTAAATCTGTCTTAAATTCGATGGAAGCAATTCGTAGGAATTTCTTTAATGGGGCTCAAGATAACGACAAGAAGATTACGTGGGTCAAATGGACCAAGGTGCTTTCGGCAAAAAAGTACGGTGGTCTAGGGGTGTCTAGTTTTTTTGCCTTAAATAGGGCATTGTTGTTCAAGTGGGTGTGGCGATATATTTCTCATGACAATTCTTTGTGGTATCATGTCATTTCAGCTATACATAGCCCGAATATTCAGAAGTGGTCTTCTTTTAATTCTTCGATTTGGAATAATATCCTTAAGGAAGTTAATATTCTAAAGGGTCGAGGTGTTGATTTGATTTCCCATTGTAAGAGAAGAGTGGGCAATGGGATGCATACACGGTTGGAGCGACATCTGGTTAGGAGCCCAACAACTTCGATACATGTTCCCTCATATTTATGCATTGGAAGAGAACAAAGAATGTTCAATAGCTGTCAAGCTTCAAGGAGATATTGAATTCTCCCTTCGTCGCCAAGTTAGAGGGGGAGTAGAAGCCCAACAACTTGTTCAACTCCAGGATCTTATAGGGTCTTCGGTTTTGGTTAATGCTGAGGATAGGTGGTTTTGGGATTTGAACGGGAATGGAGTTTTCTGCGTTAAAAATGTCCGTAAATTGTTGGACGAGTCTTTTCTTCCTAAGGAGGCTACGGCTACGAGATGGATTAAATTTGTTCCGATTAAAATTAATGTTTTTGCATGGAAGGTCTCTCTTGATAGCTTGTCTACAAGGGTGAATCTGATGCATCGAGGTATTTATGTCTCTTCTTTGTCTTGCCCGATTTGTTCCTCGTATATTGAAGATACGTCGCACCTTTTGTTTAGCTGCACCATGGCTGCTGATGTCACTCGTCTTGAATTACATTGGTGGGATTTAGCTTGGTTGCCTCTTGGTTCTTACTCCGAATGGCTATCGTGGTTCAATTCCATCAGGTTGGGATCTAAATTAAAATGTATGTTGGAAGGAGTTTTCTTTGTTACTTGGTGGTGCTTATGGAACTTCAGGAATAGATTGCTCTTTGCGGCTCAAAAGCCTCGGAAGGATGTGATTTTTGATGATATAGTAGCGCGTTCTTTTAGTTGGTGTAATGCTAGATGTAGAAGTTCTTTTTCTTGGGATAGTTGGCTTCAACATCATTCTTTAATTTCTTTGTAATGTTGTTCTAGCTNAGGTAAAGTAAAACATAAAAAAAAATAATAATAAAATATTGTGCATCCAAAACAAATATGTGCATTAAAAAACACTTATAAAAAATCAAAATAAAAAAAACTTCATTAACAACTTTTTTATGCACCAAAATGCTTCATCTTAAAGGAAACTATCAGAACATTTTATAAAGTTTTTATTTTCTCAAGACGTTATAGGCTTCTCACTGATTTTTGTCTTTTTATTTAATTTCTTCCATGACAATCATTGTTTAATCACTAAAGTATAATCGTTACATTACATTTATCCGCATATAAATATAGGAGAAAGAATATATGATATATGTTTTGGGGTGAGGCGTGACGAAATTTTGTGCCCGAGTTACTACCCCAAACCCTAAAAGTTATTATTAACGGCCCAGCCTGCCACGTAACCTAATGTCCTAATTAGGGGTGTTCATGGTTCGGGTAATAAACCAAATAAACCGAAAACCGAACCGAACTTGAAAAAAATTAAACCGAACTTATAACCGAACCGAATTTGTCAAAATCGAACCGAACCGAACTAAAAATTCGGTTTTCGGTTTGAATATGGTTTTTGTTATAATATAGATATATTTTATATATTCTTTTTTATATATTTATATATAGACTATTAAAATTTTATCTTAATATAAAAAACAATTTTATGCTTGAAATAAATTTTTTTCCAAAAAATCTATTTAAAAAAATATAAATGGTATAATTCAAGTACAAAATTTCGGTTTTCGGTTTTGACTCATAACTGAACCGAACTTCGGTTCGGTTCTCGGTTCGATTCGGTCACAAATATTTTCGGTTCGGTTCGATTTTTGATTATGACCAAAAAAAATTTAACCGAAACGATGAACACCCCTAGTCCTAATACACCTTCCACGGCCCACGCTACCAAACGGGACTATCATTGCACCTCCATGACTACTGACGGACAAAACTCAACAAGTTACACAAAACAAAGGACTTGAATAAACATATCGAATAAAATCACTACATCTAACAAAATTTCCCCTAAATTTACAACTTCTCAAACAAAATAAAATCGCAGTGTTTGTTCATCAATTCAGGTAAAACATCTTTAAACCTAATCATTTTTATTTAAACTTACAACTTAATAATTCATGTTCGATATTATATTTTCAGCAATTACTGTTTATTGTGGTTGTATTTGCATTGTTAAGTTAATTACTTAATTATAAGCTGTGTTGATTCTAAATAATTTCCTTAACTGATTATTTTGATCTAGTGGTTCGGGTCCCGGGGCCTGCCCGTTTGGATGGTTTAACTCGGGTTCCGATTTCAAGTGTGGTGCGTTTAAAAAAAAAAAAAAAAAAAAAATAGATCTAGCCCGAGCTTCATGCAAAGAAATGTATCTGTTTATATTTGTTTATCTACTTCGTAGATGTATAATGTATAATATGTCACGAGCTGAGCTCGAGATAAAAGCATAAGGCTTGAAACGAGCTCAAGCGTTATAAATTGAAAGGAGCTGGCGGGCTCGAACTTGGCTTGGGCTAGAACTGGAGGAAGCCTTGTTAATAGGATGAAGTTAGGATCATTGAGGAACTTTGTTGGTACATATGAAAATGGTATATAAGAAAGTGTTAGATATGTGGCTGAATTTGCAATTAGATCATCGGAACTTTAAAGAAGTCGAGGGTGTCACTTTTGTAGGAGGATCTCTTGTGATGGATTTGCATCTCCATGAGGAGGAGCTTTCTGTACAAAATAGTTGCTTGTTAGGACGGATAGGGACAGCGTAACATTCGAAAGAGTCAAAGAGCTATAGAAAGTGATATATAACTTAATTGTATGCTTATACGTGTACATATGGAGAGCGTGCTTTAGGTTGGTCCCTAGGTCAGCTTCCTCTTACAATATTAACGTGATATTAGTTGTGACCGTCTTTACTATTTTGAAAACAAGGCTGTGTTTATAAACACCTGTGAATTGGTAGAACATCATGGAATCTTTTTCGTTATAGTATGTCGTAAATAACAGGTTTCTAATTAAGTTTGTGTTAGCTTATTGATTTATTTATCCAACAAGGTCTTTCTAGAATTGTGAAAAACAACCATTTGGTTTGTTTTGGGTTACGAGTATGACTTCAGTACATGGAATAATAACTGAGACTTGAAGTCACCAAACATGTTTTAAGTCTGAATAGGCTAGTAGTGTCTTTGTTAATCTATTTTTGAGTTCTGACAGCAGACAGTAAGTTGCTGGAGCAAACTGCATTGTAACATAGGTACCTTTGTTAAAAAGTGAGAAGTGATAATATTTACTTTGGTTCACGAAAAAAAGGTCTTACTCAAGTTTTTACACCTCATGCGGTGCGTGTAAGTGGATTACTTTTAGTTTCTTTGGGTTCGCGAACTTCTAATTGTCTAAGAAAGTGCACATTTCATTCATGCTGCAACTTCAGTTATGATGTTCATGACATGAGGTTGACTTTTTTAGTCCAATCATCTGTAGACTGTTAATGGGTAATAGAGGACGGTACCCCGGGAAATATTCCACTGGATGAATAATAATTGGTTATTTCCGTGATTTGTGACTTGTGAGAGTGTAAACAGGGGAGAGAGATGGACTCGCTAGCTTTAATCTTAAGGACTCCTGTCCCATCTACAAATTTCAACAATATGTAATACTAAAACTAGCAAGTTTATACTAAGGTCTAACCTAATTTAGAAATTTGTTCTATAATATTTGAACTTCTAAGCATCAAGTCTTCAAACTGCGTTAGTCGTGGCTTTAACCATATCTGCTCACCCGTGACATGTCTGAGGTGTCAAATCGCTAATACGTGCTGCTTATCTGTTTCCAACACTTTAGTCGGTCCCCTACAGGCTAGGTGAGACCCCGACTGCAATTCAAAATACTAATGTGTAAGCATATTCTAAAAGTTTTACTTATCTGTTGGACTATACCTGCATCTCTCTGGTTTTTGCATTAACAAGTACTAATAAGCCAGTAGGAAAGAAATGGACCTGTGCTGGGCCATTGACATTACATCTATCCCTTTGCTCCCACTACTTTATATCACTCCTTTAGTCCTTTATCATAGCCTCTAAACCAGCATAGCACTACCCCGCCCCGTCTAAGTTCTGCCGATGGTTGTGGGTAGGGAACTCCGATACTACTGTCGGCGATAACCCAAACAGCCTCAAGATTAGCAGTAGCAAGAACTATACAGATGATGCATAACTTCAATTGGCCCTGAGTATGGCAGAGAATAAATTGGATGATAGGTTCACCCGTCATTGCTTATTTGAAATAAATAAGGTCCGTGCCATGTTTTAAATCTCAGTTAGCATCTTGATATATTTGTATGTTCATAATAGCTTACTTGAAACCTCTACTGATTTGAGCAATAACAGAAACAAAACAGTCAACCCCTTCCTTACAGACACAGTAGCATTGGAAAGGGGTTGTGGTTATAGTACCGCCAGCAGAATAACACATTGTAGGGGTGGGTACTAGTACACAAACCAACCAGGCCTATCTTGGTATCAGTGACGGCAACAACTGAATTCTCATACTGGCTGTCAGTCTTGTAAAAACAGGGCCCCTTAATGAGCTGGTTTGTCTGCATTCTTGTAGTTTGTGAGTAGAACTAGTCCTTGCTATTGAACTCCTCAAATTGAACCGCTGTAGTCAGCCGTAAATTGATTCGGTAATTGGTTAGCCGTTAGCCACAGGCACAGATAACTCCTGCTTTATTAATCACACTGTAGCCACAGTTGCTAGATGAAATTTGAAATGTGAACAGGTATTGCATCTGCTGATATATTACGAAAAGTAACAACAGATCTCTTCTTACCCTATCGATAGTCCTCATAGACCTCTGCTGGCAATAATAACTTTCCTATTGTTTTGACGTGTGCAACAGTATGCATCTCCAAAGTATCACATGAGTTATTGATACTATTGTTTTGAATGCCAAAATAGTAAGTGGTTAACCTAATAAATTCATTGGCACAATAAACCATACACAGTAGGAATGAGAACCTCTCCACCAAGCATACTCCACAGTACATGGTATGCAGGCACATGTGGTTATGTCGATGACTAATTTCTTCTAGTGACATAAACATAAAGTTGGTATTTTATCTCAGGCATTGAATATGCTAATTCAAGAATCGAGATATTATTTGGTCATGCAAGATGATTATGGCTATTTATGTGGTTCATTGCCTGATTATGGACGAGTTTTGTGTTTTTTGATTAACACTGTGTTTAAAAAAGCGCGCATCAGGCGCGCCTGATGCGTGATGCGTTGCGATGCGCGGCTTTGTTGCATCAGACACCCTGATGCGTTGCGTTTACGGGATGCGAGGTGATGCGCGCGCATCAGGCACGCATCAGCTGAGGCACGCATCAGCGCTTTTTTGCGCATCATGTACTTTTGGCCTTGTAACATAAAATTGGACTTAATAATGTGTATTGCGCTTCTTCTCATGGGTTTTACTTTTAAGATATGGGTCCAATTTGACCAATTCCTTATAAACGATAAGACTTTTGATCTTAGTTTTCGACTATTTATCTATTTTAGCTATATAGAATCGTGAACTATGAACATGCATGGTATCTTTTGACATTAAATGTGGTATAAATATGTTATTAATGTGTTTTGTGCACTATATATACTTTAAATATTTTTTATAAAATCGCCTCGGGTACGTGATGTGCGCGCATTCGCCTCGGCGCCTCGCGCCTCGGCTTTTTGACCCTTATCGCATCGACGCGCATCGCGCTTTTTAAAACCTAGGATTAACATATGTATTGATGGTAAGTTGGTTTGAAAGATGAGGGAGTAGGCTTAGTTTTTGGGTTTGTTAGGCTTTCACGAGTCATTAATTCAAGTAGTCATGTTGGCTTCACATATGTACCTTGATTAGGCTGCTGAGAAATATTAACTTTTTTAGGTGTAAGTTTCATCTTCTACATAGACAGCATGCTGTTGTTTCTGCTGCGAGTTGCAGTTTACATCACAACTTTCAACCTTGTTAATATGTCCGTCGATTGCTGTATCGTCTGTGTTCTATATTATATTTTCTATATATTTAGAAAATATTATCCGTGCTGCATGGATCTTGCATGCAGAAACATGGTTGGTCGGTGTGCGGTTTTTACGATACATATAGGGTATGATCCATGCACGGACCAACCATGCTACTGCAAGAAGGATCTGTCAGCACGGGTCAATTCCCCATTTTTGTAAAATTTGGCATTTTGTAATTTCTAACATCATATGCTGATGAGTAAGTAGAGGTAAGGCGTGGAGTTGAAGTTGGTATAATCAAGGATATATATATATGTGGGTTGAGCTGTTTTTAAAGATACTTTCCAGTGAAAAGTAGTTTATATCTCTAATGATCACTCACTACAGTATATCACACAATGTGATGTTTGCATAATATTCTTGTTCAGTTCTTATTCTTTCATTTGTTACATATTGTGGTCAATTGCTGTTATTTGTAATTGCATGGAAGTTCAACCCATGTAGTGCCTTATTCAGAAATCAGAATATAAACAATTTTATTGAGGGGCATGGCATTAAATTTGTTATACTCTGCACTGTGATACCTTTTGTTACTAAATGCAGTAATATGTTGCTTAATCTCACATTTAATCTTTTTCACAGGAAGTGGTCTTAAAAGCCATGGATGATGCATTTACCATTCAAATTAGCGGAAACTTGGTTAGACAGCTAGCCGATGAAGCTGAAAAAACAAAAAAGAAAACAAGGAAACCAAAACCAAAGACACCCAAAACTCTCCAACAAAACCAAGTTAAACCCACCAACCAAAAGGAGATCCATGACCATGACAACTCTCAAACCCCAAGAGCCGGGCCCCCTGTCCCCGGATGGCCGCCAATGTACCTCCCAGTTCCACCGCNCAAGATATTATTAGGTCATGCAAGATGATTATGGCTATTTATGTGGTTCATTGCCTGATTATGGACGAGTTTTGTGTTTTTTGATTAACATATGTATTGATGGTAAGTTGGTTTGAAAGATGAGGGAGTAGGCTTAGTTTTTGGGTTTGTTAGGCTTTCATGAGTCATTAATTCAAGTAGTCATGTTGGCTTCACATATGTACCTTGATTAGGCTGCTGAGAAATATTAACTTTTTTAGGTGTAAGTTTCATCTTCTACATAGACAGCATGCTGTTGTTTCTGCTGCGAGTTGCAGTTTACATCACAACTTTCAACCTTGTTAATATGTCCGTCGATTGCTGTATCGTCTGTGTTCTATATTATATTTTCTATAATATATTTAGAAAATATTATCCGTGCTGCATGGATCTTGCATGCAGAAACATGGTTGGTCGGTGTGCGGTTTTTAAGATACATATAGGGTATGATCCATGCACGGACCAACCATGCTACTGCAAGAAGGATCTGTCAGCACGGGTCAATTCCCCATTTTTGTAAAATTTGGCATTTTGTAATTTCTAACATCATATGCTGATGAGTAAGTAGAGGTAAGGCGTGGAGTTGAAGTTGGTATAATCAAGGATATATATATGTGGGTTGAGCTGTTTTTAAAGATACTTTCCAGTGAAAAGTAGTTTATATCTCTAATGATCACTCACTACAGTATATCACACAATGTGATGTTTGCATAATATTCTTGTTCAGTTCTTATTCTTTCATTTGTTACATATTGTGGTCAATTGCTGTTATTTGTAATTGCATGGAAGTTCAACCCATGTAGTGCCTTATTCAGAAATCAGAATATAAACAATTTTATTGAGGGGCATGGCATTAAATTACTCTGCACTGTGATACCTTTTGTTACTAAATGCAGTAATATGTTGCTTAATCTCACATTTAATCTTTTTCACAGGAAGTGGTCTTAAAAGCCATGGATGATGCATTTACCATTCAAATTAGCGGAAACTTGGTTAGACAGCTAGCCGATGAAGCTGAAAAAACAAAAAAGAAAACAAGGAAACCAAAACCAAAGACACCCAAAACTCTCCAACAAAACCAAGTTAAACCCACCAACCAAAAGGAGATCCATGACAACTCTCAAACCCCAAGAGCCGTGCCCCCTGTCCCCGGATGGCCGCCAATGTACCTCCCAGTTCCACCACCCGCACCACCTGTTAATGCTGAGGTAGAAGCTATTCGTTCTGTTCTTCAAGACAGTGAAAAGGTTTTGGAGAAATTACAAAAAAAGGAAGATGAGTTGGCGGTTGAAGTAACGCAAAAGGCAAAGGAACTTCATGATAAAGAGTTTAAAATTCCACAGCCAAAACCTATGCCTTGTTCAGCCGATTTGACTGCTTGCTTGGATTGCTACAAAGAGAACACCAAGGACCCACTAAAATGCAAGACGCTGGTTGAGAAGTATGCCGATTGCGCTCGTACCGTAAGGCAACAAATCAGTTCATTAAATCAATAAATACTTCACTACACATGATTTTGCTAGTTTTGACTAGACAATTGAGTCGTGGATCCTTTACGGCAGGAATAACTAAAAATTGTTGAATCTTCTTCCCGTGATTAAGTTAAATCATTGGAACACAAACTATGTTTTGTTGCAACTTTTGTGGGTCATGTTTGTGATTGAATGGGATACATGGTTTCTGGCTACTCTTCATTGTGAGTTTGTGACCCTTAACAATTATACTTGGCTTTGCCCTATTGTAGAATTTTTTTCATTATGCTGGTAAATGTTAACGATGTTGGATAACATTAGTGGTGTCTCAAGTATCAGATGATCCATTATTAAACATAAACAGTGGAGGTTATGTGAAAATCTATTGTTCTGGTTCGGCCTAGTTGTCTGTACAAGACATACTAAATCTTGATGGAAGTGCCATTATATCGCCAGATAAACGATGAAATCTGATGGTTTCACCCACAAAAATGATGAAATCTGGTAAATGTTATGATTTGTTTGTTTACCTGACATAGCCATTTGGGACATGATAGTCTTTCTTGTTGGGGGAGCTATATAACCAAAATATTTGTGTTTGAAAACTGGTCGCAAATAGAAAATTTTTGATACAACCAAAATGATTAGAAACCAAAGACTCAATGAAGGCCTTTCATTGAAGTATTTTGTTTAATTTCTATCACCACAAACTTGCATGGCTGATCAAGTTGCCTTAATCATTGGCCTTAATTACATCCCATTTACTAAATCATCCAATATTGTTGACCTTAGAAGAATGGGTAATTCTTCAGCAAACAGTGTCACGAGCTTAAAACATAAATACAGCAACAGTTGTACCAACCATACAGATTTTCCTGCAGTTACATTCACAACATTGACCTATTTTAACCGTTACACCAAACCATGGTGTAGCTAAGGGAATCAAGATTTAAAACAATGCTTACTGACATTATCATTTTCATCGGCCACATTACTATGATAAGATATAAGTTGTGATAGACTTATATGGGAACCCAACTTCAACAAGCATAATAGCAAACTCAAGTATCCAAAGATTCGATACGGTCAACTTGATCATGTGAAAGTAATAAACAGCATCTAAGTAAATAGTAGCACCCCAAAAACTAATTTGGGGCATACAAATCAAATAGAACACTAAAATTATACTATTGAGCGTGTTGTTGATCTGCAAGTCCATTTGTTTCTATGCTAGATGGCAGCACACATACTTTAAGACGACAATTTGGGTCCTTTCTGTAACATCTTCTTAAACCCGTCAAATGTAAATCATTGTCAAGCTTAAACCAATTTCCTTCAAACTGGTACTCTAACTTGTAATTTTCAGGATCCAACATGAATGCTTCCTCAATTTTCTCCATAGCATCTTCAAGTATATATGAGCATCGGATGAGTATTTTAGCAGTTTTTTTCATATAAGATGTTGCTACGAGCATGTCATCGTCATCGTCCCAAAATGGGTCAGAATAAGGTTCACCATCACCCTCGGACAAATCAGTGAGCTTTCTCTTCAAAGAGTTTGGTCCTTGCCCTGAAATGCCAAGAACATTACATTATTGCATTTGAGTTTCTATTAATGCTAAAAAAGAAGGTAGAAAGCGATATGAAGAAAGAACTTCTGGTTATGCAGATCATGAACATTACATTATTGCATTCGGATTGCATAGCTAAAATCAAGCGTAAATTAGAAATAAAATATAAATGATATACTGTACAAGGTTCGCCGCAGCTTCTTTCATAGTACCTTGATATTGTTGTTTAAGCTCATCCTCCTGCTTCACCTTTCCTAGTTCCTTGATATGAAAACCACCACCGAGTTTTTGACCAGAAGCAAACTTGAAACTTGGCAAACACCTCTTTAGATTTAATAACAGTGACCCCGACACGATAGAATAGTTTCGACCTCGGGGCCATAGAAATTCAAACACATAATCAACATTATCTCCTGTGTGAGTGCTCCTCAAGCATAAAGCAAGACAGCTACATTTACACAGGCCAATGAGTAACCCCAATGGCCCGTTAGCCATCAACTTTTTAAGATCTCTGCAGAGGTGTGATAGATTGGTTTCAAGTGTCTTCCCAACAATTGACACTTCCCTCATTTTCAAAGGAAGCACATTACAAGTATCGTAATACTCGTAAACGTGAGGCATAGGAAGATGATCATCAAGTGAATCAGCACAATAACCAGACAATTTAACAAGAAGCTTTTGTTTGGTTCGAGTAACCTCCAATGACGATGAACAAGGCGCATGCTTCTCAGTATCATTAGCAATCCAAACTTGACCAAGACTCAATTGATGCGACTCACAAAGGGTCTTCAAAGCAACTTCAATTTCATATGTGGCTAGTTTAAGACCGTGGATAGTCTGTATAGAAATTAAATAAGTACTTAAACCCGCAGTTTCAAGAAAAATATAGTTACTAAAAACGACAAGGATACACCTGTTGTTGCTGAAGAGATGAGAAGAACGTACCTCGAATGGGAGAGATTCTTGTACATGATACGTACTGAGGCCGGCTCTCTGCAAGGACAAGAAATCATATACTCCCTCCGTCCCAAAATAAGTGTCCAGTTTGACTTTTCAGAGTCAAACTGGTTCAACTTTTACCTTAAATATTTTTTATGTGGTATAGAATACTTGACGAAAAATTATACCATTGAAAAGTACACTTAAAAATCCATTTATATATTTTTCATCAACTATTATATAACACTTACAAAAATAGTTAAGGTCAAAGTTGAACCAGTTTGACTCTGAAAAGTCAAACCGGACACTTATTTTGGGACGGAGGGAGTATTATATATATATTTGGTCAAATTGGAGCCTGATGAACAAACATAAATGAGCTGCTATTATACTACTTAGTACGAATGATGATACACAATAAAGGAGATGTACGTACCTCTAGCGCAAACTTGAGCTCTTGGAGAACAATGAAAAGATAAGCGACCTTCATACAACACTCGACGACACCAACACAAGATGAGTTATGATCAAAAACAGGCAACAATATTAGAGAAGTAAAACCACAACCGAGCGCAATTTGGACCAATGGAGTAGTCCCTCGGACAGACCTAAGATCAAGAACTACATCCGGAAAACGGTTAAGAAAAGCAGTGGCGACAGGACTCTTTTCCGTGATCCAGTCATTGTCTCTAGGTGCATATATTTTATAGGGATCATAATTATCATCATGATCAATATTACATCGAAACTTGATACAAGCTAACCTATAAAAGTGGTGACGAGGGTCCAAATCCTCGAGGGCAAAAGGTTGATCACTACATGAAAGAAAGCGTAGCCCATTGTCGGTTTCGGCGAGAGACCAAAACTGAAGTAAACCGGTTAAACGAGGCACACCAATATCACAAAATGCAGATATTATCTTCTCCTCAACATTGTTATTCTTAGGTTTCTCATCTGTGCAATTTAATATTATATTGTTAATACATGTATAGTTTAATGAAATAACGAATGTATAACATTAAAGACTCACCAGATGACGAATAATAAAAAATACGTCTTTCAGGAATGAATTCATTTGCGGACTTCCAATTAACTTTATTTCCAAAGGATTCAATGAATTTTGAGATTCGTTTCTTACTCCTACTTTCCACCATTCCTTACCTTTTTTCTTCTTCTTTCTAATTACTTAGAATTGTATGTTAGTAGAATGCGTAGGAGGATATATAAATCGTCTATGTCATTCAATCATAATACGGTACATAATATACACAAACATGAATAGCTAGAACCGGGCTTGAGCCCAGTATGATCTAACACAAGTCCATGATAACTAACAGAATGTTTTAATAAAAAAAAAAAAATAATAATAAAAAATAAAAGAATGTAAAGTAAATTAACTTCAAATACTATCTTCCACATGTTATGGTTTCAATACCGTCTTTCACGGTATATGAAGGAGGTTGAAATGTAGACAACCTTACCCCTATCTAAGATAGAGAGGCTGCTTCCGATTCTATCAAAGGTAGAAAAGGACCTCTGGCCTTGCAAGGGATGAGGATCGAACTAGTATGTGTTTTCTTTTGACCATTTTATCCCTCTCCGATTAATAAGAGTGTGTAATTTAAGTATAAAATGGTTCGATAATACAAGTGAAATATGACAAGACAAAAAGATGAAATTCAAAAGTATTGGGATGAAATATGATAAAACAAAAAGACGAAATTCAAAAGTATTGGGATAAAGAAGAAATTTTTTAGCACCATATACTAATTTAAAAAGAGTGACAAAAGATACATTTAGTCAGTAGTATATTTTTTTTAACCCTAACTTTTTTATATTTCTTCTATACTGTTGGTGTTTGTTTCTTTTTATTCTTGATATATAATTAAAAAAGAATTTCATATCATCTCCTATTTTCATTATTAATTTCCTACATACCTGAAATATAACCTAATTAAATCATCCTAATAATTTGCGTAAACCAACACACAATACAAAACACACATTATATTCCCTATGATTCAACTCAAATCATGAGGAAAACTAGCAAAATCATGTGCATTAAACATTTCATTGATTTAAAAGACTCAAGAGATGCCTAATGGTATGTACAAGCACATTCTTTATAGCAAACAATCTATATTCCTCAAATCGTGTAGAGAACACTTTCAAATTGAAGTCTTTCGATCATATATGCCTCAGGTATCACGAAATTCTCAATTGGATAATTCTGAGAATTGCACTTTGTTTCTAAGGCACAAGAGCACAAAACAATACACAAAAAGTTGTTATGTAAGTATGTTCGGAAGAGATCAAGTCTTTTATAATAACATAACTGAAAGTTAGTTATTTTTAGTTAAAGGCAAAATTCGTTTAGGTTTTGGGGTGTTGCCCCAAACCCCGTTAGGGGAGGCTTGCCCTAGACTAGGGCTGAGCAAACGGACCAGATGGACCGGACCGACCGACAAAACCGACCGGACCGGACCGGACCGACCACATTCGGTCCGATCCTCGGTCTAAGCTTTTTGGCTAATTCGGTCCTCGGTCCGGTCGGTCCGGTCCGATCCGGACCGACCAAAAACCCGAAAAAACTTGCCAAATCTTGCCTAATTGGACCGTGATCACCCTTACCCTAAACACCCACACGCTCACTTGGGACCCAACAAGGGGCGCTGCCCCTTGATCCTGCAAGGGGTGGGCCCCTTGTACCCTGCACTTATTTCTGGCGGCATCAGGCTAGCTATAACGAATGTGCACTCCGCACCTCCTGACTCAACTATAAGCTAAAACTGACTAAGCCTCTGATCTCAAGTAAATCACAATCTCCAAACTATAATATGGGAGGAGAGCATGACAAGTCATCATTATCGCGTCACTAATGCCACCTCAATGCCCAGTCATAAAGTCCACGTCACTATTTTTTTTATGACATGGCAATTTGCAAGCAATGTAAAATCATATAATATGTAAAATAAAAGTGGCAAGGTTCAAACATAAGATCCTATACACATAGGCATGGAAACATCTCAACCATTGGACCATTCTAATATTTGTGGTAAATGTTGCAAGTCAAAATAAATATGTGATGGATTAATCTATGAGGAATTCAAATTTGAAATCTGACAGCTAATGAACATTAAAACTTAGTGATACAATTTAGGAATGGTTGACAATGTCCTTAAGTGAGACGTTTTGTTGCGAATTTTAGGGATTCAAACGATTTCAAAATACACGTGTTGAATCAATCTATGATTTAGTTTTTCAAACTTTATCCATTTCAACGAATTATCCAAGGACACTCTATTAAAATTCAACTAACCACGATTTTTCTCGTGACCATGCAACAATTAAATGGCGGGATTTCATTCTGTCATGACCTAATATACATCTATAAGTTAGGTGCTTCACATTGCAGCTTATTTCACAAATCATTCTCTTCTATTCAAGTTTATTTTTTAGTCATGTTAGAACCATTTTGGCATACTGATGCGGTCGCGATGTGTCGTTGCGGTTTAGCAGTATTAATGCTTACTCAAGTTTTAAATTTATATTTAGCCAACTTATCAATAACACACACACCTAACGAGCAGTGTACCCGGTCAGTATGAATATAATGGTAAGTAGAGTGTCGATCACTAAGAGTGGAACGTATTATCTAGTTAACCTAATCAATATTTTAATATCGTAAGTTTGTTTTACAGCCTAATCTAACGAAAGGGGGTTCAGCCTAAGAGACAGGCACAGTTTGGTTTTATTAAACAGTAAATTAAACTAATGAGCACGAATCAGCGAATAGCAAACACGTACACAGATAGATAGTTAGAAGCAGAAGAAGGCCTGTCCTGATAGTTAAGTAGCTTGTCACTTGTTTTATTACTAGTTCTATATGAAGTGTATTGTAATTTAACCTTTCTCGTTGGATCTCATTATATCGGCGAGTAAACTCTTAATGATTACTTATTTTTATCCTATTTATCTAAAGACATCAGCTAAATAGGAGAGGAACAGGTATGGTAGCCCAGAAGACTTAACTAAACACAGAGGTTAGCAATGCACTAATATAAGTCACCAAAGACATCATCATATAGACTTTAATTGATGGAAAAACAATTTTAAGGGGTGCGGTTTGGTGGCCGGTGTCAGCCCATCAATCCTGATGAATTAAAGTGTACTATTACAATAAAACGAAACTACTTAATGAATTAAATACATGCAGGACCTTCTTACAACTCTAATATCTTCGATTTGGGTGTGTCTTGTGATGCTTCTTCGACTGATTTCGTCTCCTTAGGGTTAGGTTGCACACAAAATTCGCATATGTCTTGGGGTATTTATAGTTTCTGTCAGAGGGTTCGATGCGGCGCATCGAGTAAGTAGATGCGGCGCATTGACTTAACTTCGCATGTGGTCCAAGATTAATATATTCTGGAATATTCGTTCACCGTCTTCAGATGCGGCGTAACTTGAATCTTTATGCGGCGCATGTCCTTCATTGTCTTGGATTGTATCTGGTGAAGTCTTGATAGTGATACGCCGTATGTCAGAAGTATAATGCGGCGTATCTGGAGTAGAACAAGCTTGATCTTCTTCGTTGACCAGAGTTTCATAAGCGGCGCATGGTAGAATTCCATGCGGCGCATTCTTCAAAGTCAGGCAATGGTCTTTGAATTCATCTAAATATGATATTGCGGCGTATCTGTTGATAGAGATATGACGCATCTTCTGGGTTTCAGTAGAATTTTGACATCTTGCTTGTTTTACAACAACAAATAGTGGAGATATCTTCCACTTAATACAAAACTTTACATAAGTTGGTTAAAACAAACTTCCAACTTCTTCTCTTTCTTTTTCTTTTCTATTTTTTTGATTTTTTTTAATACTAACATAAATGTGTAAAATTTCACAACTTTTTCTATCACGATTTTTCCGGATAATTTTTCCATACTTTTCATAACTTTCAGAAATAACTGTAATAGTGAAAGTAGTAAATACACGAAAAATAAACTAAAAATTATACAATATGTACTTTCACTCCAATTGCATTGTGCAAATTCCCGACCTAACCAAGGGTAATGAATTACGCACGTGAACACAGTTAATGTAAGGAACCACATTTTGCCTAAATAACTAACCACTGATTTTAATCTATAGGGTAGGCTAAGGTGTAAAGGTGTAACGAAACATTATAACAAAGGTGTAAGAAACGAAAGGAATGGCTCTGAGGGTTTTTCTAGGGGTATCTTACTCTAAAAGTGAGAGTAAACAAAAGGGTTTATACGGGGGTTAACTAACCAATGTAGTTAGTTAATATCACATAACATATAAAGGCTATTTGGGTGTAATCCTAGAAATTTACCAAGTTAGACAAGTCACTCCAATTATATCGATAATACTCATTATGGTGGTCTCGAATAGTATACAAGCCAAGTTCTAAAGTTTACAAGTCACCGGCACACTAAAGTTTTTAATTTTTAGAAAAATAAAGTTATGTGTGCGGTTATATAATTTAGACTTAAACAAAAACATGCTAAATTTTTTTTAAATTTTGATAAATTCAGCGCATTTTAAGCATATTTTGAAAAGTGTGGAACAAGTAAGCGTTCTAATTCTCCATCCCCCCACTTAAGTTAAACAACGTCCTCGTTGTTCGTATTGAAAGTTAAAAACTGGAAAATAAAAGAATTAGAACGTAGAAACTCCCCTGAGATTAGCTCGGTATGATCCTCCATTATGCGTTTATGAGCAGAATCTACTTTCTTGTGGATGAGAAACGTTAAGCTCAATTGATGATGTTTCCACAGAAAGTACAGGAATCTGTTATACCACCAAGACTTTAACACACCTGAGTTAAGAAGGTTACAACTTGCTGTAACAACCCACTAACTTCCCTTTTAGGTTATAAATGCCTTACTAACTTAACTTAGGCCCTCACTAAGCACAATCTAGGTTAGAAATGCCTTTAGGATTTTCCCGAGCCAAATTTTTGCCTTATTATATCCTTATGACCTAACTAACCCTTAGACAAGCTCACGTATCTACCAAAGCCAACCAACACTATGTTTACTTGATGTAAACACCCCGGTATGTCAAGTCAAGGTTACAAACTAAATTTTCACTAAGAAAACTATCACTCTAGTATACTATGTTTATCTGAAAACCCTAACTGCACCTATGTGTTTACAGTTATCTTTAAAACCCTAATTGCCTATCTAAATTAGCTTGAAAGCGTTTAAAGCTTAGGTATAAGTTACAATAGCTACCTTAGGATATATTAGACTCCCTAGACCATAGTACAACCCCCTAGAACTTAGGTACAAGTCCTATATGCATAAAACCCTAAATAGGTTATAACTTCCCAGAAACTAGGTTTAACTTTCCTAAATCTTTACCATAAGCTACTATCACTTAGTATAAGCCCCCCAGGACTTATCATTAGTCATTAGACACTCATAGGACACCAAATTAGGCACTAAACCCTAGGCTAAACCTAAAACTCTCACTAGACAAAACTAGGTTAAAACTATACCTAAAACCTTAAAACTAGCTACTATATTACTTTTAAACCACCAAGCAAGCACCCTAGCACCTCTAAGTAACCTAGCTAGCACCCTAACACCTCCAAGCACCCAAGAAAGGAAGTGCATCACCTCCTTGTCACCTTCTTCCCCAAACCGCCTCTCTCGGCTCTCCACCACCACAACCGGCCTACTAGCGCCCCTAGCTACTCCATAGCTGAGCTTCGTCATCCCTAGACCTTCCACAACCTCTCCTAGCCCTGCTTACTCAACCCTATCCCTCCACGACCCATGGCGAGGCTTTGCTTGGTCGCCACTCCTTACGCGGCTATAAATAGCCAACCCTCCCCTCATTTCTTCTTCATACCTCCTCTCTCTCTACCTCACTTATATTCTGTAGTACTAGACACTTAGAAGCCAAAGAGATCGAGTAGCGAAGCCTTGGTAGTGTCGAGTTGTGTTTTTGAGACGAGAGATAGCCAAGAAACCCTAGAAACCCTTTTAGCCCTCGTTACCCTTCCCACGACCTAGGTAAGCCTTAACCTTGAATCTACTAGTTTTAGAACAAACCTAGGACACTTAGGAAACACCTTAGAAACCATAGGATAGCCTTAACTCTTTTTTTTGCATGCCTTCTTTTCGTAACCCTAGTTTAGGTCGAATTGCATGTTTACGTGATAAACTACTTGTTTTGTGTTATAATCTGAATTATATGACTTATTTGAACCTAGATTAACTTAACATAAGCTTAGAAACTTAATTTCTAGGATAAAATATAGTTTACATACATTTAGGACTAGTTTTGCAAAACTTTACATGCATAGGGGTATATATCGTAAGTTCCTGAAACTATAAAAAGTTTAGGGACTGTATATGACATTTCCTAGAAGTTATTAGTATAAGGACTGATGGGCGTGATGTGTTGTTGCGGTTTAGCAGTGTTAATGCCTATTCAAGTTTTACATTTATATTTAGCCGACTTATCAATAACACACACACTTAAGGAGCAGTGTACCCGGTCAGTTTGTATATAATGGTAAGCAGAGTGTCGATCACTAAGAGTGGAACGTATTATCTAGTTATCCTAATCAGTATTTTAATATCTAAGTTAGCTTTACAGTCTAATCTAACGAAAGGGGTTCAGCCTGAGAGACTGGCACAGTTTGGTTATTTAATTAAACAGTAAAAACTAATGAGAACAAATCAGCGAATAGCATACACGTACACAGATAGATAATAGAGACAATAAGAAGACCTGTCCTGATAATTAAGTAGCTTGTCACTTGTTTTATTGCTAGTTTTATATGAAGTGTATAAAATAAGCCCGTACTCGTTGGTTTCATTATATCGGCGAGTAAACCCTTAATGATTACTTATGAATATCCTACTTATCCAAAGACATCAGATTAAATAGGCGAGGAAGGGGTATGGCGGCCCAAGTAGTGCTAAGCTAGACATAGAGGTAATCAATGCACTAATATAAGTTCACCAAAGACATCAAACATATAAACTTTAATTGATGGGAAAGCAATTTTAAGGCGGGCATTTGATTTTGCGTACTTACAAACTACCGGCCATCAATCCTGATGAATTAAAGCTTACTATTACAATAAAACAAAACTACTTAATGAATTAAATACATGCAGGACCTTCTTACAGCTCTAAGATCTTCGTTTGGGGTGTGTCTTGTGTTTCTTGTTCGTCTGAATTTGCCTCCTTAGGGTTATGGTGCACACAAAATTCGTCTAGGTCTTGGGGTATTTATAGTTTCTGTCTGAGGGTTCGATGCGGCGCATGTAATGAGCAGATGCGGCGCATTGACTTAACTTTGCGTGGGGTCGAAGCTTATTATATTCTAGAATATTCGTACACCGCCATTAGATGTAGAGATTGTTTTTGGTGAAGTCTTGATAGTGATACGCTGTATGTCAATTGTGTGATGCAGCGTATCTGGAGTAAAACGAGCTTGATCTTATTCTTTGACCAAAGTTTCATATGCGGCGCATGGTAGAATTCCATGCGGCGCATTCTTCAAAGTCAGGCAATGGTCTTCGAATTCATCTAAGTATGATATTGTGGCGTATCTGTTGAGTGAGATATGGCGCATCTTCTGGGTTTCAGTAGACTTTTGACATCTTGCTCATTTTGCTCTGTAATTAGTCCAAAATCGCCAAGTTTCACCTTTTACCTGTTTTTACCTGAGAATCACTAAAGTAAACATTAAAGCACCGATTCTCATACATAATAGAGTAAAACAAGTTAAATAAATAGGATAAATGATGATAATAAAATGTACTTATTTGAGTTCATCAAATATCCCCCCACTTGAATTTTACTTGTCCCCAAGTAAACCTTAGATTTAATCTTATGAAAATGTATCCTAAAAGGTATTAGGGTTCATTTTTAATAGTTAAGCACGTATTCGTTTTATCATAATCACACAACCAGTCGTGTTGGGTCTGCCGCTCAGTTGAAAACTATGAAACAAGTCTGCGGTAGTTCAAAACTGGACAACCACTTAACGAAGTAGAATCAATATAATTTTTCGATATAAAACAATTCTAAATCGTTTAGTTGTTAGTTGTGACGAATATTCTATCATAAGCTTGACAAGTATACGCATCTCCCCCACTAAGCCAAGGAGTAACAAGTCTAAAGCGGTAAAATGGGTTAGTTGGTTAAGGGTTGATCATCCTTTTTAATCTCTATTGATCTCATATTCCAGAAAAGGCGACAAAATCACGAATACATGATCGAATCCACGATCACGATACTCGCAATTGCTCAATTCCTTAACTCGAATAGGCTAAAGATAGGACTAAGTAATCTTCACCAATAATATTATATCAAAAAGGGTGACAAAATCATAATACATAGCCGAATCCACGACTATGATACTTAAGATTTCTCAAATCCCTAATCTCAATAAATCAAAGGTCCGGATGAAGAATGATATAGGGTATGGATAATATTTGGGATATAAATTGGTGTAAAATAAAAATGAACAAAACAAATAGATTAAAATCCTTAGTGTGGTTAATTACTTTCCCAACCATCCCATGAATAAGACTCATATTATTGAATAACTCACGCTTTTGACTCATGTAACTCACGCTTTAGGTAGACACGAATTATACTCAATAAAATCTTAAACAAAGAATAACCTTAGTTGGCGTTCCCGTAACGGCCAACTCCCATTCAATCATAAATATAATATACAACAACAAATAGTGGTGATATCTCCCACTTTACAAAACTTTACATAAGTTGGTTAAAACAAACTTCCAACTTTTTCTTCTTTCTTTTTCTTTTCTATTTTTTCGATTTTTTTTTGACTGTGTAAAATTTCACAACTTTTTCTATCACGATTTTTCCGGATAATTTTTCCATACTTTTCATAACTTTCAGAAATAACTGTAATAGTGAAAGTAGTAAACACACGAAAAATAAACTAAAAATATACAATATGTACTTTCACTCCAATTGCATTGTGCAATTTCCCGACCTAACCAAAGATAATGAATTACGCACGCGAACACAGGTAATGTAAGGAAACACACTTTGCCTAAAGTAACTAACCACGGATTTCAATCTACAGGGTAGGCTAAGGTGTAAGGGTGTAACGAAACATTTTAACAAAGGTGTAAGAAACGAAAGGAATGGCTCTGAGGGTTTTTCTAGGGGTATCTTACTCTAAAAATGAGAGTAACAAAAGGGTTTATACGGGGGTTAACTAACCAGTGTAGTTAGTTAATATCACATAACATATAAAGGCTTTTTGGGTGTAATCCTAGAGTTTTACCAAGTTAGACAAGTCACTCCAATTATATCGATAATACTCATTATGGTGGTCTCGAATAGTATACAAGCCAAGTTCTAAAGTTTACAAGTCACTAGCACACTAAAGTTTTTTTGATTATAGGTAAAAAGTAATGTTATGTGTGCGGCCATGTAATTTAGACTTAACAAAAACATGCTAAATTTTTTTAAATTTTGATATATTAAGTGCATTTTAAGCATATTTTGAAAAAGTTTGGACAAGTAAGTGTTCTAATTCTCCATCCTCCCACTTAAGTTAAACAACGTCCTCGTTGTTTGTTTAAAGGTTTAAAAACTGGAAAATAAAAGAATTAGAACAGAAAAACTTCCCTGATATTTGCTCGGAATGATCCTCCATTATGCGTTTACGAGCAAAGATCAACTTTCTTGTGGATTAGAACGTTTAAGCTTCATGAATGATGTATCCACAAAAAGTTCAGGAATCTATAATACCACTTAGACTTTAACACACCTGAGTTAAGAAGGTTCTAACTTGCATAATACATTAGTAGTTAGTAAAAATAAAACCTAAAATATAAAATTGTAAATCATCAGGTCAGTCGATACGCCGCATCCTATGGAAGAAGATGCGTCGTATCGAGCCTGGAATTAATACGAATCAGAATAAAAGATGCGTCGTATCCTTAAACAGGGATGTGCCGCATTAAATAAACTGACAGAATGTTTTAAAGTTGTAAAATAAAAATGAAGAAAAATAAAATAAGATATGATCAGTGCAGATGATACACCGCATTCTATAACAGAGATGCGCCGCATCTTCTGCAGGTCTGACAGACTCGACACAAAACAGAAAATTGAAAAGTTCCGGGTTGTCTCCCAGTCAGCACTAGTCTTTATTCTAGAGTCTTCAAGTTAGACTCACGTTCAGCTACTATTTTCCATCATCGATTGCCAAGTGCCACTTCATGATGTATTTGCTCATTAGCTCATCTCGTATATCTTCGGGTCCTAATTTCAGCACTCCTTTGTAGAATCCTTTCATCTTTTGGTATGGGTAAAAGATCCCATTCTGTTTGTCCTTGTCATCTACATAAACAAATGGTGAGAATTTATAGCAATATTTGTTAGTGGCATGTTTAAAACTTGGGTGAGTGCGAGGCATCACGAAAGTGACGATATCTCTTCTGCTTTGAAAGGTGATTCTTCCTTCAAATCTTTTGGCATTAATAATGATCTCTTTACAAAATGGTTTGCCAACAATCACATCACCCATCTCTTTATCACGATAGGCATCCATGTTTTCAACAACTGCAAAGTTAGTGA
>LBNU01010925.1:41100-54166 GCA_014162995.1 Artemisia annua | reverse complement strand
ATAGAAAGATAATTTAATTCTCGTCGCGATGGTATATTTTTTCGCGTAACGATTTATGGTTTGCGAGATATTTAATTTTTAAAAAAATGGTGAAAGTTTATCTTTTTATTTTGATTAAAAAAAAATGAGTGGCTGAGAATGATTCTTTGATTCTATGGCAAATATTAGTTCTATATTGATCTTTTGGCAAGAAGTAGTAGTAACTAATCTATCCATACTAATAACACACAGTTTTTAGTTAGCCATCTTGTTAGTTTTTTTCTATAATTAACTTGCACTCTCGGTTTGACACGCGTATTTGAAAGTGTTTCTGAAATCGGATCATATAGATGGAATGTTAAGGGCCCGTTTGGTTGGATACTATGGGAATGAGACTATGGGTTTGAAAGTCATTAATGGTGTTTGTTTTGTGGGCCCAGCAATGAATTGGGTATATCATAGTCATAGATTCATTACACACTAATTTGGTGTATATGAAATTCATTCCCGTGGGTCCCTCTTTTTTCCACTACAAAACTCAAATATCTATACACTTTTTCATACCATATTTTCTCATCCAAACATAAACAATCGTAATCATACACTTTTTCATATTCATTGTCATTCTACTCAATACTAAATCCGATACTCATTGTCATTCCTAGCAACAAACCAAACGGGCCCTTAATCATGTATTAAAGGCCAATTATAATACCATTGACTGAAACATAGGAAATTATTTGGTACATAGTATTAAGCTTCCATTTATTTTCGTACCTCTGCAGAGGTGATTAGTTAAGAGCATCCACTATGATGGTTTATAAATAGGTTTATAATATTACGAAGAGGTTCATAGTTTTGTTAACCATAGTAAAAACCTATTTCATGCTTACTTTGCATGAAAAGGTCCTGGATCTTGAACCTCTTCACAATTTAATGTATTTGAGATATATGTAATGTTTATAAAGCTTTAAGAAGTTTATGTGTAGTAGAAATAGGTTTATACAGCCAAAAGGTTTAAGAATTAATGATATTAATTAATTATAAACCTTTATAAGGGTTTACCATAGTGGATGCCCTAAGTATGGAGTAATGCATTAAATTTGATTGTTGTTACTAAAATTAAGTTTGCAATCAAGTTTCTAACATTAACGGAGCAACAATCTTTGCATGGAAGACTTTTGACATATTTTAAGTAGAGTAAGTTTTAATAACCATAGATATGAAAAGTATTATAATTTTGTAACGTGTGAAAGATATTTTTGAAATCTCATCTCCACAATCACTATGTTACGCATTACAATGAGACGAAAACTTATTTTAGGCAATCTGCTTTTTTGATTTGCAAATCACAATCAATTCTATGCATACATTATGCTTGTCTTGTGAAAATGTGAAACGCCTAGCTAAGGGTTTTTTTTTTTTTTTTCCTCTCTCCTCTCTCTCTAATACATAAACTGATTTAATACAACGCCAACACTTATATTAACACATAAAAACTGTACATAACATATATCATTTGCCTTGACCCGTACATGATCAAAATGAGTCAACATGGGCAAGAATGACACTATGCCAAACACCCCTTTAAACTTGAAAAGACCACATAACTACTTATTTAGTACACAAAGGTGAGTTATACAAGTTGACACGCGACTTAATAACCTAGGGCGTTTCCAGGTAAGAGAGCGTGTAGGGAAAAAGGCTCCATACCCAAGTATTTTACCGAGGTCTAGTTCTCGGTCTTCGTACCCTTAGTTGCACTACCACTAGCTTCACCTATAATAAACATAACGAAGCAACGTAAGCAAAATGCTTAGTGAGTAAACATATAAAAGATACTAATCATAACATGGCATAATACTATGGTTGCTTCATAAACACTGAGTACTTGCTTGTTATTATATACTAGTCGCCCACTAAGGACGTTGTGAACCCATATTGGTTCAATATAACTGAAAATGTTCTAGTCGTCCACTTAGGACGTCTAAGTCATATATTCCATAACTTTGAGCCGCTTATACACACTGATCATCCACAAAGGATGTCTAAGTCCCATTATACGAGATGAGACACAAATAAAGGCTCTGTCATCCACTAAGGATGTCTAGGCTCCATTTCGGAGCATGTCGTCCACTTAGGACGTCTACACCCTTCCTTTGGGTCATAATGCAAATCGTCCACTAAGGACGGCTGGTTTAGCTATGTCGTCCACTTAGGATGCTATATAAATAATATTGTAATATTTAAGCTAAAATGCCTAACTAAATTCAAACGGGTCATTTGGGGCTGTTTTGACCCGTCTAACATATATCACATATAAACATTCCATGTGTAAGTCATTTAAGCACATAATGTATAATTATAACAACATAAACTCGTAACACAAGTATATTATGTGAACATGAACGGGAGCACCACAAATAGAGTGGCACATTAATGAGTTATCAAGAACCCATTTCTACACTTAAATATGTTACTCACCTCAAAACCACTTGAGTAGAATCACGAGCTTCCTAAGTTCGCCCCCGCTTAACACTTATAGCCTAGGAACATACAATTATATGAAGCTTATTAATAGAAGCACTAAAAGGATATATAAGCCATAAGGGGGTATTTGGTTCGTGGCTTATGTAACCATACCAACATGATTTCTGAAAATTAACACCACAAAATATTGTTATAGCACCTTAGTAAGATATCCAACACCTTTCTAAGCAATTTTACATGATTACCAGTGTTCTTGATGATTTCTTGAAAATCATATTTTCACATATTCATGTAAAATTGCACAATAACCCCATAAATGGCATAAAGATATGAACTTTAGGCTTTACCCACAACTAGGAAGCCATAACAAACAAGTTTAACAACAAGACATGATCTTTACCTCAAATTGGATGATGGGAACCCTAGTTTATTCGTTTATAAGCTTATGTAGGACGATATCTTGCTTAAAACTAACTTATTCAAACCCTAGAATCACAAGGATGATGTGTGTATATGTCGTGAAGTAACAGTAGAGGGAGGGAGAAATTTCTAAAAATTCATTTTCCTGAGAATGAAGTAAAGCTAGATAGTTATAATTTCTAGTTTGACTGAATTGACAAGTTTAGTCCCTGGTGGCAGGACAATTGCAAAGATAGTCCTAATTACTTTAACTTCACTTCATGAGAGGTCCTTTAACGAACAAAAGTGTATAAAAAGTGATGGAAATCGACTAGGAAGCATATAAAATAGTCATAAATCATTACAGTGGAAATTGGGATGTTACAACTCTCCCCCACTTATTCGGTTTATGTCCTCACAAACCATTCCTGATAAAAAGCAGGTAGTATTTAATGAGCTCCTCTTCGGGCTCCCATGTATAGTCCAATCCCTTTCTATGCTTCCATCTGACCTTGAGAAGAAAGACCTCTCTTTTTCCTGAGTTTCTTGACCATGGTGTCAAGAATCTCTATTGGCTCTTCAACGTAGCCAAATTTCTCTGTTTATATAAATAATGCATAAAAACGTTATTTATGTTTTTTGATATCTCTATGTTTTGACGATCACAAAATGTAAAAACAGTAAACGCAAAGTTAATACGAAAACAAGTTCTTAACTAAGTTTATATCATCTCATCCAACATAATCACTCAAGGTATGAATAAGCAAGTGACTAATACATTTTATGATCAAAGGGATGTTTATTTAAATATTACAAAGTTTATAAAATAAAATAAACTTATTATATATTTTTGAAAAACATTTTTGGTAATAAAGGAAAATGTTTTATACATAATAAATATATGAATTCAAATTTTTAACCAAAATCAGTTAGTTTTTCACCAAATAAACTTTCCCCAGAAAAAGACAAGAAAACTGCCCGTTTCAGGAGGGCGGCCCCCTTAATTATAAGGGGAGACCCCCTTAATTTTAAGGGGGCCGACCACCATTTAAGGGGGCAGCATGCTCCTCTTGTCAGAAACTTTTGCCTATAAATACCCTCTTAAACCTGGTATTTTTCCCCACCTTTTGCACTAAAATTTTCAGATCCAATCCTCTCTAAACATCCTTCTAAACCCTTTGATCATAAGATTATTAATCCTTGTTTCAAGTGATTTAATCCTTCCTCATCCTACCTCATCCAAAGTTCAAGAGAAGAATATTCCTTCAACCTCAAGTTTAAGAAGTATTGTAGATTTGTGAATATAGTTTTGTAGTTGTATATATTATTTGTAAAGAGTAGATTTAGGTGTGATAGTTGTGAATAGAAGTTGTGAAGTAGGAGTAGTGTTGTGAAGAAGAAGTAGTGGTGTGAAGATCTAGAGCTAAGTAGTGAAGAAGTTGTGTAGTGAAGAAGTTGTGAAGAAGTAGTGAAGAAGTTGTGGTGTGTTGTGAGATTGGTTCTAGCTACAATTAGAACCCGACATTTAGCTTAGTGTCGTTAATTGGTGTAAGCAAAAGTTGTGTAAGGTTTTCTCCGCCATAAGGGAGCTTGTTGACATAGTGAAGAAAACTCTCGAGTAGGTGACTCGGGGAGTGGAGTAGGGCAAGGAAGGTGTCCTTGTAGCCGAACCACTATAAATCCTTTGTCTCGCGGTTAGATCTTTCCATCTCTAACTTATTACTTAGTTTACTTACTTACATCTCGTATAGCTATAATTGTTTATATTATGCATGTGTTGATTTACATACTTAGATTACATCATTATTATTTTTCATACCTTGATATAGTTGTTCATATTGTTCAAGACGTGAGTTCACATAAGATCGAATCAAAGTTTTAAGAGTAAACAAGGTTTTAAAAATAAACTAAGTTTTCAAAAACAAAGTTTTCATAACAAACCTAAAAGGACACACATATAATATATCATATAGTTGTTTTTATCCTTAACTCTAATCAAAGGCTTTTCAAACAAACAATTGAATAAACTCGAATCAATTTATTGAAACCAAGTTTTTGTATAAATTAAAAAGACGTAAAACTATTCAACCCCCCCTTCTAGTTTTCCACATTCTCATCAACTATTATATCTACTAGAGGGACATACTCCGCCTCATTAGCCAGACACTTACGTAGATGAGACACGTGGAAAGTATTGTGAGTGCTGTTCAGCTCTTCTGGTAGCTCAAGTCTGTATGCTACCTTTCCAACTCTATCAGTTATTCTGAATGGACCAATGTAACGTGGTCCTAGCTTTCCATGCTTCCTGAAAAAGATAATACCTTTCCAGGGAGAAACTTTCAGCAGAACACGATCACCGACCTGAAATTATATAGGTCGTCTCCTCTTGTCCGCATAGGACTTCTGTCGATCCTGGGCCATCTTAAGCCTTTCTTTAATTTGATTGATCATGTCATTCGTCTGCTGAACAATATCAGAACTAGCTAATTCTCTCTGCCCAAACTCACCCCAGCATATCGGGGTTCGGCATTTCCTACCATACAACATCTCGTATGGAGGCATCTTAATGCTGGAATGATAGCTATTATTATAAGATAATTATGCTAGAAGTAAGTACTTGTCCCAACTGCCGCCAAAGTCAATAGCATAAGCTCGAAGCATATCTTCCAACGTCTGAATGGTACTTTCACTCTGACCATCTGTCTGTGGATGATAAGCTGTGCTAAAATGAACACGAGTACCCAAGTCATCTTGAAATTTCTGCCAGAATCTAGAAGTAAATCTGGTATCCCTATTGGACACTATAGATACTGGTACTCCATGTCTTGCTACCACTTCGCGAATATATAGCTCTGACGAGAGCTTCTAAGGACATGGATTCCTTAATAGGAAGAATGATTGCACTTTTAGTCAAGCGATCAACTATTACCCATATTGCATCATGATGACGCGGTGTCTTGGGCAATTTGGTAATAAGATCCATAGTGATCATTTCCTATTTTGACACAGGAATCTCAAGTGGTTGTAATTTCCCACAAGGCTGTTGATGTTCTGTCTTAACTTGAAGGCAGGTAAGACATAGCTCAACATATTTCACGATGTCTTTTTTCATGCCTGGCCACCAATATTCTGGTTTAAGGTCATAATACATTTTGGTGGCACCTGGGTGAATCAAGTATTTCGACTTATGAGCTTCATAAAGCAACAACTTTTTTAGCTCTCTATTGTTCGGTATCCAAATTCGAACGAATTGTGTTCTAAGTACTCGTAAGTCCACAACTAAGTTGTGCACCTGGCCCACGAGTCGTTCTGAGTTTACACCAACATTTTCTCACGCTTCTAACTGAACTACTTTGATGTGTTCATAGAAGTCTGGAGTAATCACCATCTGAAGTGATTTAACTAATAGAGAATCATGCCTTTTCTTTCGACTTAAGGCATCTGTCACAACGTTGGCCTTACCCGGGTGGTAAAGAATTTCACAATCATAATCCTTGACTAAATCTAGCCAACATCGTTGTCTCATATTGAGATCATGCTGATCGAAGAAATACTTGAGACTCTTATGGTCAGTAAAGATCTCGATCTTTACTCCATAAAGATAATTCCTTCAGAATTTTAAGGCAAAAACTACTGCTGCTAGCTTTAAATCATGAGTGGGATACTCTTCCTCATGTTTCTTGAGCTGCCTTGAAGCATAAGCTATGACTCGACCTCTCTGCCCGAGAACACAGCCGAGGCCATTGGTCGATGCATCATAATAAACTTCCAGTCATCATTGCCTTCTGGCAATACTAAGACTTGAGCCTGACTTAACTTCCAGGTATGTGGATCAAGTATGTATTGGATGTTGTCAGGTTAACTGTTTAAAGGGGTTTGGGTTAAGCACTCTGTATGTTATGCAAGTTTCTAGTGTATCTGTTCAACACTGCCTGCTAAAAGGGTGTTTGGGATAAGTTTCATATCGATATCAAAGTTGTGCAGGCCACTACAGTGAGTTCAAAACCTTGTACCTTGGAGTTTCTTTGGTGTGACCGTACCTTCCTAGTACCTATATACTCCCTGTTTAGTATTGTACGACGTGGTCAAACATCGGATAGAATAGGTGTATTGTTTGTTCTGTGTATTTTCTGTAGTTACGTGTCTCATTCTAGTTTGTGGAATTGTATTGTAATCTGTTATAGTTTGATATTAATATAAATTCACCTTTTGCAGAAAAAAANGTCTGGAGTAATCACCATCTGAAGTGATTTAACTAATAGAGAATCATGCCTTTTCTTTCGACTTAAGGCATCTGTCACAACGTTGGCCTTACCCGGGTGGTAAAGAATTTCACAATCATAATCCTTGACTAAATCTAGCCAACATCGTTGTCTCATATTGAGATCATGCTGATCGAAGAAATACTTGAGACTCTTATGGTCAGTAAAGATCTCGATCTTTACTCCATAAAGATAATTCCTTCAGAATTTTAAGGCAAAAACTACTGCTGCTAGCTTTAAATCATGAGTGGGATACTCTTCCTCATGTTTCTTGAGCTGCCTTGAAGCATAAGCTATGACTCGACCGCTCTGCCCGAGAACACAGCCGAGGCCATTGGTCGATGCATCATAATAAACTTCCAGTCATCATTGCCTTCTGGCAATACTAAGACTTGAGCCTGACTTAACTTCCAGGTATGTGGATCAAGTATGTATTGGATGTTGTCAGGTTAACTGTTTAAAGGGGTTTGGGTTAAGCACTCTGTATGTTATGCAAGTTTCTAGTGTATCTGTTCAACACTGCCTGCTAAAAGGGTGTTTGGGATAAGTTTCATATCGATATCAAAGTTGTGCAGGCCACTACAGTGAGTTCAAAACCTTGTACCTTGGAGTTTCTTTGGTGTGACCGTACCTTCCTAGTACCTATATACTCCCTGTTTAGTATTGTACGACGTGGTCAAACATCGGATAGAATAGGTGTATTGTTTGTTCTGTGTATTTTCTGTAGTTACGTGTCTCATTCTAGTTTGTGGAATTGTATTGTAATCTGTTATAGTTTGATATTAATATAAATTCACCTTTTGCAGAAAAAAAGGTTAGGAATAAGCCAATATACCAACATAATGTGTTAAATGCAGTTCCACTGCTTCAACCAACGTTTTCAGTAATATATTGCTCATTAAGCTTCCACTAACTAGCAAAATACACATGCTATGTAGTGGAATATTATTCCTCGTATCTATATAATCGGCCTAAAGTGAATCAGATCCCTACAACTCCTATTAATTACAACTCCTATTAAACTGACGTTTACACCTTTTTTTTGAAATTTGGCTGAGCAGAATGTCTAGTATTCATTCTTCATAACTACAAGAGATCTCTTCGTAACATTTACAATTTTAAGCAGTTTGGAGAATGATTCTAGTAGAAACCACTTAAGGGTGGCCTAGTGGCAAAAGGGCTTGTGAATATCACTCTAAAATGTGTGAGGTCTCAAGTTTAATTCCTGCTAGGTGCAAACAACCTTAAGTGGCCATGCCAACCTCCTAAAAAGGGAGGGCTTTACCTGGTTTGAGTCTATGTGTCGGTAGGTTCAAACCCCGTGAATTAGTCGGCCAAAGGGTCGGAAATCATGGTTACCAAAAATAAAAAAATAATAAAAAATAGAATGATTCTAGTGGATTTGAGGAACCATGGAAGATATAGAAGGTTTATCCCCACCTCATCACATTATAAAGAGATATAGCAAATCTCGTTAAATCTCTTGAATGGGCCTGGCCGGATGTTGTTATCGGGCACTCATTGGGGGTAGGGCTGTAAACGAACCACACGAACACGAACGGAGCCTTGTTTTTGTTCGTTCATTTAATTTTAACCGGACAAATAAACGAACACGAACGTTTAAATGGACGAATTTTCTTGTTCATGTTCGTTTATGTTCGTTTATTAAGACACTAAACGGACATAAACAATCGAACATAAATGAACGTAGACAAACAAACATAAACTTTATTAAATTGTGCTTCTAATATTGTTTTATAAGTGTTGTTTTATTTAAACAAACTAATTTTAAAATTATACAATTAGAAGATACGATATACGAACATAAATAAATAAATGAATATAAAAGAGCGTTAGTGAACGCATAATCGGACATTCACAAACATAAATAAACGGACGTGACTTTGTTCATGTTCGTTCATTTAACTAGACGATCGTAAAATATTGTCCATGTCCGTTCATTTAATAAATAAACGAACATAAACGACTTTTTTACCGAGCTGTTCATGAAATGTTCACTGAATATTCAGTTCGTTTACAGCCCTAATTGTGGGGAAAGGTGGCCTTGCAATATGCTTTAAGGTGCTCTGGGTGACTACGGTGTTTCCGCACAGTTGCCTAAACAAGTAAATGCACATTCTCTTTCTTAGCATCAAATTTGACATTTGAGTATAATATACGTCACAAGATCTGTTGTTTATAAATCGAAGTTTATGATAAAAAAAATTGGTTTAAAACTGATTTAAACAGGTCTGAGTATTGGATGCTCCTCCGGGAAAAGCCGGAAACAATAGTCAGTTTCAAGAAGTCAAGAAAGCATTGCTTACATTAAAGACAATACCTAACAATCCCGTCAAAAGAATAGACATCTCGTATCCCTTCTTGGATTAAAATTCAAAACTGTTTTTTTACTATTAAAGTTTACATTTGAGGTTTTGCTGGCAAGCTTGTCGTTTCAGGTGGCTCGTAGATCATTTGACTAGTCTTGGGCTATCAAAATTTTTATCAGAGTGGTTTGGTAGCAGTCTCAAGAAGTCGGGAGAACATGAGACGTTTTCATTTAATATTGATGGTGCAATAGATATGTTCGAATCTGTTGTGTAAACCTACTCCTTTACCTATTAATAATCTAATACATCATGTAATATAACCAAAATCTACCCGTTTGTAGTTAAACGGGTCAAAACTGCTCGTTTATGTTTTACTGATAGTTTTGATTTTTGTATGTAGTATGGAAATGGATTATTGGACATTTCTAGAGCATCCTCCAAAGGATATTGAGATAGCTATAGTGCGTACTGAAAGCAAACTCACATGGGACCAGGATTTGGTCGAGCGGCTTGAGAGCCTTGCTAATAGGGAAAGTTATGAATCCAAATATGAAGTTCGCAGTTAAGTATGGCGGTTGTGAGTCTATTTATACGTATGGGGGGCCACCCTCTCGTCACATACTCAGCCAACGACATTAATATACCATATTTGGCCTTTTAATATGCAGTTCGCAGTTAAGTGGAAATGTTTCATATTCACAAATATGAACGCCAGATTGTAAACCCTGAGGGCTGAAAATGAATAAGTTATCTAAATTTCCACCGGTTCACTTATGTTTAGTTGTATGTGAATGTATTTGAATACACTTTTTTCGATACCTTTCGACTTGTTTCTTCTTTAGTCAAGCCATTGAGCTTAACTCATCTGATTAGATCTATGAAATAACCCAAATTGACCCATTTGTAGTTAGATGGGTGAAAACTCTGGTCATTATGTTTTACTAATAGTTTTGATTGTTGTATGATATAGGGCGGTGGATCACTGGGAAGTGCTAGAACACCCTCCAAAGGGAACTGAGACTGCTATAGTACGAAATGAAAGCCAGCTCTCATGGGCCGCAGATGAGATCAAGAGGGTTGAGAGCCTTATTAAACGGGAAAGTGATGAATCCACAGGAAAAGTATCGGTTGACGGTGTTCCCAATTCTGGACACTGAATTTACAAGGATACACCGCAGATGTTGCCGGAGATTATGACCCTAGAATCGCCTCTCTGTTATAGCTACCAAAATGCTAACTTGCAGTGTTTGCTGTCTATAAGGAGTTCTTAAAACGGTTCTTTTTAAATTAGTGAATTTTTCGCGCTATTTCTAAATTGATCTTTCGCTGTATGTTTATCTTGAATAATCAATGTATGAGTATGTTTATGGATGTATAATATGTGTATTTACTTTACTGAATAGCATTGTTTTTACATTAAAGATCATGAATGTTGGTGTATATACCCGGACAAGATGTGCCGGACGATCAATACCTCCACATGTCCGAAGGAACGAATGCCGGACGATAAAGACCACTCTTTTTCCCAAAAGATCCTTTTACCCGACAGTCCATATCAAGGACCATATTTTAGCCGCCTAACCCGGATTTTGTAGGCTAGGTATAACCCGCCGTGCTCCATCCTTATGTTGCCAGGTACATTGCTTGGGGTGGTATAAATACCCCAGCTCATTCAATGCATATTTAAGACATTTTCACGCATTTTCTCTCATTTATTACTTAACCGTCCGGCCTATACCACTTACTTATGTTGGAATATGGTTAGATCATTAACGTGTAAATGTCTAGAATCGAACACGAGACCTCGGGATTGCACACGATACAAATGAGTATTAAGGAATAATAATAAATGCATTTTATATTTATTATTAACACAAGAACTTAACGTCCGTTAGTGTTTTCCGTTAAATGACTAACGATCGTTAGACGCAAATAAGGAAAGAGGAGTTTATATATAATTAGGAAACAAGAAAAGGATCTAGAACCCCTTGTGGGTTGTGGGTCGGCCGAGCAAAGGGGAGGGGAAACCCAAACCCTAAACTTGTTCTCCAAGTTTCAATTAGTATATAAACAAACCCAAGGATCAATTGTTTGACACATCTCTTGAACACACAATTATCCCTAAAGTTTTCCCTTCTCTTGTCCTTTGCTAAACCGATCGTACAAACACACCCAAAGGGTTTTGTGGGTCGAATTTTGTTAAACAAAATTCTTCTTGTGTTTTACTTGCATAACCTTAATTCGTTTTAGTTTGTGTGTACAAGAACGAGGTAATTACTCACTATAGTAATTATCAAGAGATCGAATAACAAAACGGTAAGGGGTTATTCATAGATCTACATAAACCCTAATTAGGGTTCTTCCATTGATCAAGAATCGCATACTGTACGTTCTCTATTTATGTTTTGGTTAACTATTATATGTTATATGTGATCCTACGCTTCCGCAACTTGTGCTACTTGATATTAGTAATTTAATATGCTAGTCATGATTATCAAATTCTAACAGTGGCATCACGAGCCATGTATAATATGTAATTGCTTACTAAAACGAATAAAAAAAACGTATCTTTATTGTTTTAGATAGACATGTTATTATTTCTAGGGTTTTTCTTTAAATTTTTTTTAGAAAAAATAAAACCCTAACCCTAATTTAGGGGGGGTCGATTTTCATCCATAAACCCTAATTAGGGTTTGTGGTTTAATTAATTAGATTAATTAATTAGTTAGAAACCCTAGGTTTTTAACATGTTTATGTGAACTATGTGGTAATTGTTATGCATGAATCCATGACGAAACATGCATGTTAGTCATGGATTATATATATATATTATTGTTTTATATGCAAGTATATGTTCCACATCTTAATTATTAGATAGATCTAAAATTGGGGAAAACTCCAATTATAATTAAAATCAATTTACTTGTTATATGGTGTACTAATCAATCCTAGCTTACACAATCGATTATTCGATGGATGTGGCTCACTTGTGCAAAGTAAAAGCTTTCATTGATTATACACATTATAAACTTAGAATTGTTTTAATTAGGGTTTTATCTAATTAAGCTTGCATGTGGCTAATTGTTTTCACCGCTTTATTTATTTATTAGTTGGTTATGTGTTTTCTTTTAAATTACTTGTTATGTGTTATTTGTTTATCTAATTGTAAGCAATAACAAGGGTAATTTTTGAAAAGAAAAATTAATTGAACTAATAATGGTGAAATCATGTTTTGAGCTTTAATCATAAACTTTAATTGATTGGTGCGACTGTACCTTGATGATTTCAAGAACTGAATGACAAACTGTGTGGTAGGTATAAGTGGAACTAAGTTTTTTAAGAGATTCGCTCCTACGAACGTTCCGAGCCCGCTTGTGCGTCATCTTGAAACATTATTGTACGAAGCACCTTAAGGCAATGTTGTAAGCTTCTCAACGCCTCAATTAAAACTTTGTTGATCGTGCTCACGTTAATGAATTGGATTTATTAAATTGTTTTAAAAACCTATGTCATAAAGATGAGTGCATGCATCTTTATACATGTTTTGATTGTCACATCAAAATTAAATACCCTAAAATTTAAGTCACATGCCATCTAACTATAAGG
>LBNU01010925.1:14494-36785 GCA_014162995.1 Artemisia annua | reverse complement strand
TATTTCTTTATTAATCAGAGTATTAGAAACAAAAGGATAATAATAACGATGAATCGTTAAGGGTTTTCCAGGAAACTCAGCTCGGTTTGAACTAGGGGCATTGGAGTGTTGCAAGACGCTGACCAATGTCATTTTACCGTTAATAAATAACCAAGTGGGAGCTGTTGGAATATGGTTAGATTATTAACGTGTAAATGTCTAGAATCGAACACGAGACCTCGGGATTGCACACGATACAAATGAGTATTAAGTAATAATAATAAATGTATTTTATATTTATTATTAACACAAGAACTTAACGTCCGTTAGTGTTTTCCGTTAAATGACTAACGACCGTTAGACGCAAATAAGGAAAGAGGAGTTTATATATAATTAGGAAACAAGAGAAGGATCTAGAACCCCTTGTGGGTTGTGGGTCGGCCGAGCAAAGGGGAGGGGAAACCCAAACCCTAAACTTGTTCTCCAAATTTCAGTTAGTATATAAACAAACCCAAGGATCAATTGTTTGACACATCTCTTGAACACACAATTATCCCTAAAGTTTTCCCTTCTCTTTTCCTTTGCTAAACCGATCGTACAAACACCCCCAAAGGGTTTTGTGGGTCGAATTTTGTTAAACAAAATTCTTCTTGTGTTTTACTTGCATAACCTTAATACGGTTTAGTTTGTGTGTACAAGAACGAGGTAATTACTCACTATAGTAATTATCAAGAGATCGAATAACAAAACGGTAAGGGGTTATTCATAGATCTACATAAACCCTAATTAGGGTTCTTCCATTGATCAAGAATTGCATACGGTACGTTCTCTATTTATGTTTTGGTTAACTATTATATGTTATATGTGATCCTACGCTTCCGCAACTTGTGCTACTTGATATTAGTAATTTAATATGCTAGTCATGATTATCAAATTCTAACAACTTACTCTCACACTGGAGCTTGGTCTTGGGATCAAACCCAAGGCGAGACTAACGTATGTTTACCCTTTGTATAGGTGCTCGAAGGACATCATTACTAGTCCAAAGGAACCTACACGTGCTTGAGACTGAAGGACAGTTATTTGCTTCAACAATGAACTTAAAGAGTAAAATTTTGTTCTGAATTTACATGTTGATGAACTGTAGTTCCCTAATCCATGACTCTTTTGTGATACACAATGAATAAAAAGGTTTAATGCAATAACACAAAATTAAAATTTTCAATGTATAATTCTTATTAGAATAATTATCAAAGAGTTACAAAGTATTCTTGTACCATATTCCTATGTTTAAGCATAAGGTTTTGTGGGCTAGACATAAATAATCAAGAAAAGACTTTTTCTCATCATTATATCTAATGTAAGAAGTGTACGTGTGTACCTTTTTTATGGAGATTTTGACCCATTCACCAATTTTTGCAGATTCCTTACCCACTCCAACCTTTCCATCATCTGCTAATGCCATGAGTGTCCTCATTTCAACCACTTGATCATCATCTGATGATACTTCTTCTTCATCCCAGTCATATTAGCTGGAAGATCATTAATCCTTTTGACCGGAGGAGCAATAGCAAAAAGAAATGCTCGCTGAGAAGAGGGATTAATCACAGGATCGTTAGCATCCAAAGACGTCTCGAGGACAAGACAAGGGTCCTTAGCAGACACCGTCAAACTTGAAACACCTACAAAAGACGAAAATCTCTTTTCAAGACAAGAGTATCAAAAGAAATAACAAGATAGAAGGAATACCTTCAAACAAAACAGCTTCATCAAGCCTTGATCGCTTAGAAGCCTGGACATCACCCCCAAGACACCAGTATCAGCATCAATACCCTTACAAAATATATTTGTAATTTAGTTAAATTGAATCTACTATGATATTTATTGAATCCTGAATATGTTGTTACTGTCGTAGTATGTTGGTAAAGGGTTTGTGTGGTTTTGTTTTCTGGGTACAGTGATTTTAAGAGAGGAAACCCATGTACCTTACATTAGCAAGTTATTTTCTTTATTAAGATGCGTTAACATGTTTGTGCAGCATACTAAGGACTTGCAGTTTTCTTATGGGGATAAAAAATGAAGATATTATGTCTAATTAGTCATTTGCTAATTTATGTCTCTCTTCTTTACCCATATGAACCTCAATATTAAGAACCATTTCAGCTTCTAACGGAAGAGTTCTTACAGTGTCATCCTTTTAATTATATTAGGAAATATTTAGTTTGGCCACAGGGATAAAGTTAATTAAGAGGAACATGCTGAAAATTTAAGAATATAAATTACGTTGGTGCGCTTGTACAATGACACATTGAAAGGTGTAGATTGTAGAGAATATGCATCGATCTAATATTTATTTTCACGTTTCTTATTATTATTCTTGTCTATAATGTCATCATTCTGTCTGTAGTGAACTAACTCCAGTAACACACTTGCAAATAAATATGGGATATAGTTGTTCCTATGATCAGATTTTGAGTTTCATAAATGGTTGGGATGCTTCATACACTTATTTTGATACGAACTTGGTACAAGGAAATAGGCTAAGTAACCAACAATCCTAAGGATGATATGTATGTTTTGGCTTGCTGATATATTTCTGGATAAAATTGATCACTATTATAAGCAAACTTGGAATTTAAGTAGGTAAGTAGTTCTGTTGATCTATCTTTTGTAGCGGGAAAAGTGCAGTTAATGTAATATATCTATGTATCAATCTTGATTCGAGAGTTGCAAGCCTTTTTTATACATTTTATTCATGTGGTATTGTTCTTTCTTCCCTCTTAACTAAACTGATTCCGCATACTTCTTTTGTGAAGAGGTATAATGAATTTAAAGATAGGCCATTTTTTTTTTTTTTTTTTTTTTTTTTTTTTTTTTTTTTATTAATATTGATGAAGAACCGTGTGAAACTACTTCTTGAGACTTGCAGACCCGCTGACACAACTTCATAAGCTTTTCAAATATTTTGGTATTGTATGTGTTTTTATGCCTCACTCTCAACATTTTTACAGTATGAAATATTTGTTTTGTATTCCACACTACCTAACATTGACTGTGCAAACTATGTCGCGAAAGAAATGAAAGGCTCTTTTGTGTTGTCATGTTTTATCTTCACTCTTCATAGCTTATCTTTAGAAAAGGCGTTGTTTATATGACCCGCAAATTTCAGGACTTGAGGTGACGTAAGAGCTTGGATATGTGTAACGTCATTTAAATTTGGACGTCATCAAGTAGAAGATAAGCAATTACCTATGATTATTTTTGAGAAACATTGTACATTAATGTATATGCTGAACTGGATTGGTTAAATTTGAATTTTGATGAGATGTTTTTAAAGTCAATTTCTTTTTTATTATGTATATACAAGAATAGAGCAACGAAACAATGGCACGGATGAGTGAAAAAAAGGCGTAAAACTAAACATTTTTAGTGATATTTGTCATAAAATAATAAAAAAGATATACTTTCAAAATAAAACATCAACCACCCCGGGTTTTAAACTAGTATTCATAGAAGTAAAGAAATAAAACGTACCAAGATTAAGTTTCGTAAGTAATTGTTTACTTCTCTCCTTTGGTTACCTAATTCTCTCCAAGTTGCAAAATAATATTGAAAGAAAGGAGAGATGCATTGCATTGTAGGTAGTGATAGATAATATATTGATATTATTGGTAGTGGATCATTATCTACAAGTTTAATTAAATAGTAGGTATTACTGGTATCTTTTATCTTTTATTTTCAAAGAGGCAACTTGCAAGAAATTTCATTTCATTTGTTTCTTTGGCATTTATTTGGTTTTCTTAACGTAAAAAACAAATATTCAAGCCACCATTCCTGACCAAAAAAATAAATTAATACAACAAATTAAATCTGTCTGTTTAATCACAACTAATCACGCACTAATTAATATCTTGTCTCTCTAAATCGAATACTACCAACCAAACACTCTTTAAACACTCACTTATTTTGCTCTCTGTTTCTTAACTTGGTTTCCACTCACACCGATGTTAAACACATCAATGACATCTTCATCGTCTTCTTCTTTTCGCTCATATAAATATGACGTATTTCTTAGCTTTAGGGGGGAAGATACCCGTAAGAACTTTGTAGATCACCTCTACAAGGCTCTTGAAGACCGACTGGTTCGCACTTACAAGGATGATATCACACTTCCAAGGGGTGAATCAGTTGGTTCAACCCTGTTAAAGGCTATCGAAGAATCGAATATTGCTGTCATAGTATTCTCCAAAAACTATGCAGGTTCTTCGTGGTGCTTGGATGAACTTGTACATATTATGAAATGTAGGGCTTAGAATGGGCAGATTGTTATACCAGTATTCTATGACGTGGATCCCTCGGAAGTGAGAAAACAGAAAGGAGAGTTTGGAAAAGCGTTTGCAAAACAAGAGACAGAGAATGTCACGAAAGCTGAATCATGGCGAAATGCGCTTGTGGATACAAGTAACATTTCTGGATGGGAACCCAAGAACTTGGCCAATGGGTAACCTTTTTTGTATTTTCAGATCTTTTTACCTTAGTATTTGTGACACTGACTTTGTCAATTTGGCTAATAAATAAACATATCCAATCTACAGGCATGAATCAGCGGCCATCAAGGAAATTGTTGATACGATTTTCAATAGATTGTTTCCCTTGGATTTAGATGTTGATGTTGATGAAAAGCTTGTTGGAATGAGGGATCGACTGCAAGATTTAATTTTAAGATTAAAAATTTGGTCAGGTGGTGTACTCATGGTTGGGATATGGGGGATTGGTGGTGGTGGTAAGACGACTCTAGCGACATCTCTTTATACAAAAATATCTAGGCAGTTTGAAGGTCACTGCATTATTGAGAGTATCCGTGAGGAATCACATAAACGTGGTTTAAAAAGATTGCAAGAGGATATTCTGTCAGCTGTTTTCAAAACAAAAGGGCAAGTACATAGTGTTGCAGAAGGAAAACGTAAGATAAAAAGTATGTTATGCCATAGAAATGTATTGGTAATTCTTGATGATGTTGATCATCTTGACCAACTAGAAGCCTTAGCTGGCTCACATAAATGGTTTGGTGATGGAAGTCGAATAATAATCACAACCCGAGATGAACATTTGCTAAGAACTCACAGGGTAGACCATGTCTGTCCTGTGACATTGTTGTCTCATGAAGAGGCTATCGGGCTCTTTAATAATCATGCATATAATGAAAAAAAGCAAGTAACAGATTATGAAAAGCTTTCATCAAGAGTCGTTTTTTATGCCGCTGGGCTCCCATTAGCCCTTAAAATTTTAGGTTCTTTTCTTTATGACAAAGATGAGAAAGAGTGGATGAGTACTTTGGCTAGACTTAAAAATATCCCAGAAAGTGAAATTGTGGAAAAGCTCAAACTTAGCTATGATGGACTAAAAAATGTGGAGAAAGAGTTATTCTTGGATATAGCATGTTTCTTCAGGCGGAGTAGCAGGAACGATGCAATGGAGATACTTGACGCTTGTGGTTTTCACCCCGATATAGGGATCACGGTGTTGATTCAAAAATCTCTCATAACCATTGATTCAGAAGGTAAATTTGATATGCATGATTTGATACAAGAAATGGGACACTTTATTATCAGAGGGGAACATCTTGATAATCCTGAAAAACATAGCAGAGTTTGGAAATATGAGGATATCAAAAAGATGTATGACGGGGATGCAACAACGGTAAATGTTAAGCTGGATTTCTTTTCAAAATATATATTATATCTGCACTAAATGATCAAATACATACATAATGATAAAAGCTAAACCATACATTGGTTCTCCTTATTTTATTGCAGGAAAACGACAAGATTGAAGCGATAAGAGATTACCAAGGTCTAGATATGGTTCCATCACTCTTCTTTAAGTTTGTTTAAAACTTGAAGAAACTAAGGTGGATTCATGTTACTATGAGAAATGACAATAATGTCGAAGGGCCTAATTTTCTTTCAAATGAGTTGCGGTATATTAACTGGCGAAACTATCCTGCAAGTTCATTCCCAGACAGTTTCCAGCCAATAAATCTTGTTGTTCTAAAAATGCAGGATAGCTTTCAAAAGGAACTTTGGAGGAGTCATAAGGTAATTCAATGGTTCCTAATATAATAAAGGGTGAAAATATCAAATAGTAACCAACTTTTCCAGTTTAGTCACTCTAACTTTATTTTGATTACAAAAAGCACTCAAAGTTTCAATAGTGTTACATTCTTGTAAAAATTTTATGTTAGATAGACCTTAACACAACACTTCTTAAACTTGGTTATTATTTCGTGGTTATTTTTTATGTTAAGTCGTGCTTTTTGTTGTAAATAAAGTTGGTTGGAAGTAGTTATATTCAGGGGGTAGATATTTATTATTAAAGTACAACCTGATAATACAGATATGATACTTTAACCACACCAATTTTAAACAATTTCACAAGAATAGAACACTTTTAAAACTTTGATAGTTTTTATGCTTGATATAAAGTTTGAGTGACTAAATTGAAATACTCATGAAACTTGATTACTTTTTTAGCTGCATATTCCTTATAATAAATGAGTGGATCCCATTATTTATTTCATTTAAATAAGATATCTACACCGTAACTTCATCGCGAATGTATTAATACTAAACATACTCGTGGCACTGATTATTGGTATAGTTTATAAATTACGTTAGACTAGCATAGTACCCGCGCGATGTGACGACGAGTACCCTGTAATAAGGTTTCTATAAAGAAACATATTTTTCGTTATTATTTTTTCCGCTACAATAACTTTACGAATGACAAGAACTGAAGGATTGAATAACTTTAAGAAGTATCAAACTAATTTATATAAAAACCATAAATTACATGCACGATGTTGCACCAATATAGCATACAACAACCATGGAATGAATTCTTTTTTGACAAGTAATATTTTTTGGGTCATACAACTTTTGTTACAATAACCTATTTTGCGACAATGTTTTAAGTAATTCAAAAAACTATCTATTTTTGAGATAGAGAGAAAAACTTAACGTTTGTAATTTTGTTTTCCCATGTGCCAAACAAGAGATAAATTAAAATATAATATTAATCTAGTTTACTTACATGTATTATTAACTTATGAAAATAGCTATGTATTTATGATTTTTCACTTCAAAAAGCATACATCTTGTGGGCAACAAACGTGATAATCACACTCCTGCCATTGTATACGCGGCTGACCACATCCTTGGTCCTCCCATACACCACCTTCTCCTTTTCTGCCATTGATTCTTCTGTTCATTCAATTTACGTCATCCACTATTGATTAGAGTAAATCAACCTTTACTTTTCCAATAAATGGTGATTTCTTTGTGTGTGGTTATTTTATGTATATTATGTATTTTGTATTGGTATATTTGTTTAGTCTTACATTTATGAAAAAATAAAAAATAGAAAAAAATAAGAAAGAAGTTGTCCTACTTTAAAAGCATTTAAATTTAGAGTTTTGTGATTTTATTGAAACGAATGCCTATAGAAGGTGATTGGGTTTTGGAAACGCATAACATGTGTTGACTACATCAGTTAGCATATATTTCGTAGTCCGTATTATTTTTCTAGTAGCTTTGGTTTTTTAAAATATTTGTTGCACAAAGAGTTTTTTTTTAATTGTATTTTTCGATGAGGGGTATTCTATGAATAACACTAATCGTAAAGTTTTTCTAGCAGGACACCCGCGCGTTATACCATGTAATTAAAATTTTCGACAAACTATTTTTTTTATAATACTTTTTTCGTGAGAATAACTTTATAGAAGATGAGAATTTTAGGTTTTATTAACTTCAATTAGTGACAAATTATATTATGTTAAAAGTAGATAGCAAAGAATATAGACATGTCATTAAAAAAAATTATAGATTATATTAATTTTATTTCATGAATGTTTTAGTATGTTTAATAAGAGTATTTAAAAATTTATTCTTGATAGGTAGTTTGTTTGATTTGTACTACGTGGTTTAATGATTATATTAATTGAGGTGTTAAATATATATTTTGGTGCATAAGTTAATTGTACAACATACATGCATGTATGTGTTGCTTATATTAAGTTTTGAATTGTTTTAGTCATTTAATGAAAGTAATACCATATCTGGTTTAGATAAGAATCCCATTATTTATTTCATTTAAATCACGAATTTCCAATAAAAAAAAAAACCTATTTCTTTGTTTGTTTCTACCTTTTAATTAGTACAGATATATTCATGAATTCCTCTCCACAAGACTGTGCACGCCATGTAACCTTTTAAATCATGCCATTCATCTGTATCATACTTGTCATAAACTCTTATCAACTTATTTCTGTAATATTGTATAAATTAGCATCTACCACAACTGAAAGTCCTTCAACTACATAGTTCGAGAAAACTAATCAGCACACCAAATTTTGATGGACTCCCCTGTCTTCAAAAGTTGGAACTCTGTTCTTGTGATGATTTAGAAGAGGTTCACCCTTCAATTGGAAATCATAGAAGTCTTAAAAGCGTAACGGTTTCTGCTTGTCCCAATCTTAGAATGTTTCCAACAATTTTCAAGATGGAAAGCCTCGAGCTTCTTGGAATCTATTCTTGCCACAAAAGCTTAAAGTTCCCTGATATCCAAGCAAACATGGAAAGCTTGGTAGAGTTGAATTTGAATGGAATTGGAATAGAAGGTTTGCTATCATCAATTGGAGAACGTTGTACCAGCCTTATTTCGCTACATTTGTATAACTGTTTTATTATAAAAAGCATAGAAATCAACTTTGACAGGTTAAAACATTTGAAAGATTTTCGATTTTGTGGTAACACACAACCTGGGGAGATGCTCTTAGATCTCTTTACTGAGGTGTTCCCTCAGTTAACACATTGCTTACAAAGGTTGGATCTCGGTGACTGCTGTTTGGAAGATGGAGAAATCCCTTCTGCCATTGGAGAGATGTTGTCCCACTTTTCTCTCTAGATCGATATATGATAAGTTGCAAAATATGAATAAGTAAATCTATATTTTCATTAACCTTGAATTCGTGTACATGTTTACATATATATAGTTTCTGAAACGTTGACAAGGAAGCAACGCATCCTTTCGTCTTTGATCCTAACCGACTTAACAACCATTCGGTTATTAGGTTTCTAATTAACATATTTGGTCCTCTAACTTTAAATAATAATAATAAAGAACAATGATAAAGATTATCGGGTCACATTCTCCTCATTAATCTTGATCGTTGCTTCTTGCTAAATCTTGAACTCCGAGCATTTGTCGCATTGTCGTGAACTTCAATCTTGGTAGAGCCTTTGTTAGTATATATGCTCTTTGTAGTTCTCCGCTGACGTGTTCCACATTGATGTGTCATTCTCTACGCATTCTCAAATGAAATGATAGCGAATGTCGATGTGTTTACTTCTTCCATGAAAAACTGGGTTCTTCACTAATGCTATTGCTGAGACGTTATCTATCTTCAACGTTATCTTTTGTTCTTCATTTCCAGTTAATTCACTGAGTAATCTTTTCAACCATAAAGCTTGACATGCTGCTGAAGTAGCCGCCATAAATTCTAATTCACATGATGATAGTGCCACTGTTGGTTGTTTCTGAGTACTCCAAGTAATGGGTGACTCTCCAAAATAAAATTAATTTATGTTAGAGTGACCTTAACACAACACTTCTTAAACTTGGTTATTATTTCGTGGTTATTTTTTATGTTAAGTCGTGCTTTTTGTTGTAAATAAAGTTGGTTGGAAGTAGTTATATTCAGGGGCAGATAATTATTATTAAAGTACAATATGATAATACAGATATGATACTTTAACCACACCAATTTTAAACAATTTCACAAGAATAGAACACTTTTAAAACTTTGATAGTTTTTATGCTTGATATAAAGTTTGAGTGACTAAATTGAAATACTCATGAAACTTGATTACTTTTTTAGCTGCATATTCCTTATAATAAATGAGTGGATCCCATTATTTATTTCATTTAAATCAGATATCTACACCGTAACTTCATAGCGAATGTATTAATACTAAACATACTCGTGGCACTGATTATTGGTATAGTTTATAAATTACGTTAGACTAGCATAGTACCCGCGCGATGTGACGACGAGTACCCTGTAATAAGGTTTCTATAAAGAAACATATTTTTCGTTATTATTTTTTCCGCTACAATAACTTTACGAATGGCAAGAACTGAAGGATTGAATAACTTTAAGAAGTATCAAACTAATTTATATAAAAACCATAAACTACATGCACGAAATTCGGTTTCGGGTCGGTTCGGTTCGGTCCGGTTCGGCCCAAAACCGACAAAAAAACATGCCAAAATACACGTAGACCGACAAAACCGAACCGAACCGACGAAAACCGAACCGACCCGACGGCCCGTCGGTTCGGTTTCGGTTCCGGTTTTTCATGAAATTCGGTTCTCGGTTTTTTCGGATCGGGTCGGTTCGGGTCGGTTCCGACCCGATGCTCAGCCCTACACGATGTTGCACCAATATAGCATACAACAACCATGGAATGAATTCTTTTTTGACAAGTAATCTTTTTTGGGTCATACAACTTTTGTTACAATAACCTATTTTGCGACAATATTTTAAGTAATTCAAAAAACTATCTATTTTTAAGATAGAGAGAAAAACTTAACGTTTGTAATTTTATTTTCCCATGTGCCAAACAAGAGATAAATTAAAATATAATATTAATCTAGTTTACTTACGTGTATTATTAACTTATGAAAATAGCTATGTATTTATGATTTTTCACTTCAAAAAGCATACATCTTGTGGGCAACAAACGTGATAATCACACTCCTGCCATTGTATACGCGGCTGACCACATCCTCAGGTGTTGTATCGGGATAGGGCACCACTTCAAGCGTGTGCTGGCTCCGTCAGAAAATAGAGAGAAGAACTAGAGATTTGTTTATCTTAAACTTTGATTGATTGATTCATTCATAACATTATAACACCTTAAATACTAGTTTATGAGATAACTCTCACAAACATAAGACTTATCCTAACATGACTCAAGACATATCCTAAACAATGACTCAACACTTATCCTAATAAACATAATAAATAAACTACGATAGTTATCCAACACGGGCGTATCAGTTGATACGACCCGGTTAGGGGTTGTATCGGGATAGGGCACCACTTCAAGCGTGTGCTGGCTCCGTCAGAAAATAGAGAGAAGAACTAGAGATTTGTTTATCTTAAACTTTGATTGATTGATTCATTCATAACATTATAACACCTTAAATACTAGTTTATGAGATAACTCTCACAAACATAAGACTTATCCTAACATGACTCAAGACATATCCTAAACAATGACTCAACACTTATCCTAATAAACATAATAAATAAACTACGATAGTTATCCAACACGGGCGTATCAGTATGCCTGAGTTTGTTAAGACTTCAGGTAATAGCATTCCTGCGACTCCCAGCATGGCCCATCGACCATTTTGGAGCTCGGCTTGTACGAACCATTTTAAGCTCTCGGGGTCCTCTGCTAATCCTAGTGGATCAAATCCATTGTCACCTGCAAGACTGTATACAAAGTATATATGTTGATTCATGATCAAAGTTGTAACTGTAATTGTAGGCAGCGGTTAGTTGTATAAGAATGCAGCTTTAATTAGCTGTATAAGTTTAGTTGTATAAAAATTTAACTTTTAGATATATATACGTTGCAGGTAATACATGTATAGAGGTGTAAACCGTATCACCTATGCAAAAGTGTTCGTTAAATATAGCTATAGTCGAAAAGTATAAAATGACTTATATGGATCATGCTATAATTATTGTACTTGCACTATATATCTCTTATATAATAAAACAAAACCCCTAGTGGGTACTTTGTCATTTTGAAAAAAAAGAATATTTCCTTATTAGGCAATATTTTAATTATTATTTAATTTATAAGTTTTTAAATTCGTTTTGTTGATATACTATACAAGTAGAAGATAAATACAAAAAATATAGATAAGATTTAAATGATTATCTTTAATTATAAAAAACTACAATTAAAAATCATAAATCAAACAAAATAAAAATTAAATTATTAATTTTTTTAATAAATAAAAATATATCATTCAAAAAATTTAAAAAAAAACCCGCGCGTGCGCGGGCATTATAACTAGTATTCCAAGGAGAAATGTACAAAATTTAAGCGGATTTTTCGGGTGAAAATGTACCTTCCATCAAGGTAACTAGGCGAGGCTAGACCAGGTAGCCATTCACCTTTCTTGGCTTCAACCTTGAATGACACACATGAAGTAGTTGGTTTAACGGACAATGTTCGGTTCAACTTTCCTGATGATCCGGAAAGGAACGCAGACCGTGAGGCGTATGACCGGAGAGTGGGGACTGATGCTTGTGTCACGGTAGCCATTTTCGAATGAGATCGGTTGAAAGGGGGCTTATATAATGGTTGTTTAAGTTGTTGAGGTGAGTTGAAGATGTGTTATGTTTGTGTCCCTTTTGTAGGACTTATTTTGTTTGTGTACTTGTGGCTGTAGTCATAGAGACTTGGCTTTGGTATATTTTTGGTGATCGTACGGTTGTGATATTGGGTGCGATTGTAGATTGGCCAATGGATTGATGGCACTTATCCTTATCTTGGATGTCATATCTACAAATCTAATACCTTCTTCTTGTTGGACACAAGTGTGTTGAAGGGTCCCTTTGGATCTCTATGTTAGCTACATTGAACATAATATATACACCTTGGTTTATTTTAGACAATTTCTTGAGAGGCTTTTCATTAGCCTTAGGCAAATGACTCAAATATTTGTTTGCTAATGGTATCCAACTTTGACTAAATTAGAAAGGGTCCGGATTTAGCACCATGCTAACATGACAATTTTACTTTTTATAACCAAGTGACATTTTCACAGCAAATGATGCTAATATTTAGAACTTAACCTGCCCGGCTGCACTCCCATCCTATGATGGAAATATCTAATGATGTAGCGTCGATGAGGCCAGATTCGATGGACGGACCAAGAAACATAGGTCTAATACGAATGGTAATGACTATTGTGAACAATTGTTTCGAATGGTCAACACCAAATACTGTTTCTATAAAAGAACAATAAAACAAAATGCAAGATGCACTTGCGATACATTGAGAAATTGTGCTCTTTGACAGTAGAAAAGCTTAGAATATGGAGTACTCCATAATTCACATTGACGGTCAGTTGTTGAAGTTGCATCGGCCCTTACCATTTATCACTTGCGAGGATTGTCTCTTGTAGTATCTTAAGGGATTGGTGTTTATACAACTATTTTTGTGTGGAAGAAATGATTAGCCTTACACGAGTTTAAGATGTCCCTTTTCTGATAGAGAAATTTTAGTCGTAAACTTCTTTAGTTGGGTTGGGCCTAGTGCTATCAATTGCTTGGAGTGTAGCCTATTTCCATATACAAACCTTTTCATTGGGCTCGGTTGGGTCAACTGGTCAAGTGCTATCTATAGATCGACCTTCATCCCGTTTCTATAAACAAAATTGTCATTAGTAGCAAATCTGGCATGTTGAAATTCGGAAAAGCCGATAAAGTTAATGCTAAGGTATACTATTTACAACTTATGATCTTATTAATTTTTTACATCTTATGATCACATCATCCCAAGATCATGAACGTCCATTAGCTTATAAGTTGTTAAAAATAAGCTTGTAAAGTTGTTAACAATAAGCTTGTGATCTCGTTCGCTAAAAAGCATTAAAAAAATTGTCTAATAGATCCAGAAGCTTAGGTTATAAAATAGTACACTTAACACCCTTGATAGATTTTCATCTTCCATCATATTGAGATATTTGCTTGCATTCTTTTGATTGTTCAGATTCAATGTACAACCATATATTTTAGTGTTACACTTGCAATAAATACACGAATTCTGCATGATATATTGGCGTTTGTAGCCATTACAACACATCTATATTGATAGTCAATATACGTGGTGAATATGTGTGACAGAATGTAAGTAAGATTACACATAAAAACAGTTACACACAGACTGCAACTTTCATTAAATATCAAACAACACAAAACAAACATAATAAGCGGTGTGTCATAACACACACTGACTCACTGACCAACTTCTAAAAAAGCTGTTATTTTTTTCACTAACTAACATGCTACCATCAAACCACCTAGCTAGCGCGTGTACTACACGCGCTACGTCTTTTCCTCCACCGAAAAAACAGAGTAAAAGAGCATACACGCATAAGACATAACTCCTAAAAGTTAAAACATAACATGTCAAAATGAGCCTCTCTAATACGAGCTCATTTTGTACAAGTTTTTTTTTAATGTAATGTCTAAAATTGTCCGCCTGCAAACGTCTGGCCGAAAGACCAGCCGTTTGGGACGGCATTCCTGCAAATAACTGTGCGGCCATCACTCGTGGTAACTTTGAAAGATAAGGCTTGCCCGTCGAGGTTGGAGTTGCTTTGCCAGTTTTGGCCCCAGTTTCGTGACATTGGTACCCATTTGGTTTTGGTACCTTTGATTGCTACTGATGTTACGTCCCCTGCTCCTCCTACGTTTGTTATTAGTACTAAGTTGAAATATGAGTGTCCGTTAACTGTGAATCGTATACCTCCTTTCTTCATGCATGGTACCCTGTGGAAACAGGCATAAGATGTTGTCTAAATATTTGTAATTTTATTAGAAGGGAGTTTAAGATTGCGTTTTGTAAAAGATTATATTTGATAATTTATTTTTTAAAAATGATTATTTGCGCTTGCTTAGATACATTAGAAACCAACGTTCAAGCCACAGACACGTGTGTGAGTATTTGACGGTATAAAATTTGTTGCTTCTAAAGATTCGTACTTTTTCTATGTGAAGTTTTAGTACTTCATTTGTTTTTATAATAAAAGAAGTAAAGAAGGTATCTGAGAACATGGGTTTAGAAGCTTTTTTGTCTAAATTAGTAAGACCACGTATAAGCACCCACAAAATTGCTTTAAAGAATTTATCTTCTTATAAAAAGTGATATAAGTTGAGCAAGGAACTTAACAACATTGTTTATAAAGCTTCTGCCTTTTTCGTTTGGAATTTCATGTTTCTTTTTGCTTTTTGCATGTGGTTAAACAAGATATAACATCCATCAAATTGCTTTACAAAACTTTATATCTTTAAATAGTAAGGTTTAGTCAAGAGGAAACTTGCCAAATTTGTTTATAAAGCTTTTTCATGATTTTTGGCTTTTAGTATGTAGATATATCAAGAAGTAACATTAACAAGTCTGCTTTAAAGAACTCTATATATATATTTTTTTTTTTATAAAAAAGACTAGTTGAGATAGTAAAGTCTTTTTTAAAACGACTTAAAACGGCCACAGGAATACGGTTAGTCAGTGGCGGAGCCAGAAATTTTTCTCGAGGGGCACACTTTGATAAATTTAAAAACTACACTATAAATTTGTTCTTAAAGGGGCAAATTACAAAAAAGCCAAATATTTTCGAAAATTTACACTATAATTTTTTTCGCTAGGTGCATCTACCCTTTGTGCCCCCTTTATCTCCGCCCATGCCGTTAGGCCGCGTATATCATAGCAAAAAAAGACTCGGCTTTCTTAAATAGCATGAACACATCCCTCCTTTAATACCTCTTGTTGTAAGAATTTTGAATTTGAACTTAACAAATTTTGCATGTAATTAGTACCTCTTGTATTGAACCGGAACAATTCCAGCTCTATATTGAGCAATTTGCTGAAATACAGGCTGAGAGAGGTCAAAATGTTGCTGGGGAGGGTTGCACCATCCTCCTGCATTGTTAGGTAAGGCATTGTTTGGAGGGCAGAAATTAGTGGCAGTGACTACTATTGAACCAGGATGGCACCATTTTGGGTCACCAGAACACTTGATTTCAAAGCAAGCTCCACAACTCATCCCATTGTTGAATAGTGCTGTGCTTAGTGCTGCTGTGTTTGTTCCATAACCTTGACTATATAAGTTCCCATACCCACAAGCCCCACCTGCATAATAACCCCCACAGTGTCATTAACCAAACGGATTTTGGCCTAGCATTATGTGAGTGACTCATCAACCTAATAGTTTGTGAGTTGTGAGTTCAAGTCTGGTGAAAGATATTTATGTGACATAGGTGGTTTAAGTTGTAAAAAAATTGCTTTTAAAAAGTACTAAAATAGTGTACTTAATTCTATACCAAAGAAATTAAAAAAATACATTAGTGGTAAAAGGTTAAAATTTTCTTACCCATAGTGCCAGAAGCATCACCACCTCCATAAAAGGTAGCATGAGCATCAATCCAACCTCCATTGTTCCCTTTAACCGTAGAGACCATTGACAAAATACCCACAACCAAAAGCCCAATTGGAGCCATTATTCCTGCACAAATTAAATAAATGATAGTGAAGCATGCAATCTTTAAACTACAAGATATTTATATAAAAAACTTAAAGAAATTAATAAAGGTTTACCTTTTGAGAAATGCATGGAAGAGTAGCCGAGGGTGTTGTTAATGAAAGTGAAGAGTGGGGTGCAATGTAAAGGAAGTTAAGGTGTGAATAAATAGATGGTTGGCAGGGGCAATTAAGTAAAATGAATTTTTAAAAGTTTTTATATTTACATTTGGAAAATAAACACGTTATAATAAGTGACATTTTCTTTGGTATAGGTGTAGCAACATGAAATCGCCAGGTGCTAGTGAGGGTATGTGAAAACAAGCAATATTGCATCAAGACAAATTCAACAAGTATGTAAACTTTTGCTACAAGAAATACAAGTTAAAAATACATGACTGTTACTGTCATATACTGTAAATAAAAGTGTTACCATTTTGACTACTTATGTTTACTCACTTTTATAATTAAGAGTAACACTTAGTTACTTTATATCACATGTTTGAATTTGTCTAGAACCTAGTAATAATGCTGGATGTGCACCATTTTGACTCTTGATCAACACAGTTGGGTTGATTCTAATTTAGTGTGCTAGCTGCATAAGGTACTGAGAATTCCCATTTTGTTGCATGGTTTGAATATGAAAGATTAAAGGATGATTTTTGACTCATCATATGCATTCATTGCATTCTAACTAGAGTGTGAGACAATGGTCATTCAATGTTATCTACCGGACTACAATACTCTCTACTCTTTCACACTTACTTGCGATAGATAAGGAAACGCGTGTGATGAATTATCCGGCTAGATTTGTTAAATTGTAGATTTGTTAAAGTGTATAGATTTCATATTTTCATAACTCTTTGATACCACTAGCACAATTTTATCTCTAAGTAGTACATTGTCAATTCGACATTTTGATGATTATTTAAAGATCATTGTTAAAGCCACCTACAATATCCTCCTACATACACAATAATGTTATATATATTTTTTCCACTCATTCTCTCTCTTCAACCAAACCATCAGTTCTGACACTTGTCAGGATCCTGTGAGTAGGAGGATAAGTAGGAGGTTTTTTTAGAAGGATTTAGGGCGCGTTTAGTAAGGAGGTTTTCCAGAAAAATTTTCCAAGAAAACCTAAGAAAATAGAAAACGCGTTCAAATTGAGTTTTTTCCAAAAGTTTTCTAGGAAAAATGGAAAAGCTGTTTTTCAAGTTTATAACTAAGTTTTGGAAAACTCCCTTTATGAGTTCTCCATAGGTTTTCCATTTTAGAAAACTCCATCTAAACACGTTTTCAAGTGTTCTCTAGAGAAAGAATAGCTCCCCCATTCTCCAGAAAGCTGAAAAATGAAAACTAGGAAAATTTTTCCATTACTAAACGCGCCCTTAGCATTTCTCTTATTTAAATGATAACCTAAAGATTCTAAATTTGAGTATCTTAATACTAGTAATCTGGATCTTAAATTAAACAAAACAACAAGAGTTAAGATGGTTAACACATTAGAAGTAACAATGGAAAGATAGGGTAATGTGCAAGCAAGTTACATAGGGAAAACCAATAAAAACTACAAATGTTGACTTTGAAGTGTCAACTACAGCTTTCAAATTCACATGGGTCTAAGTCTAACTATTTCGAAAGATGTGATTTTTGTTTCATAAATGAGACCATGGACTTTGGTTCACGGTAATCAGAGATAATTGTCGACTTTCTTGGTTTAAATCTTTCAATAAGACTTGGTATTTGTTTGCATCCTAGTTTATTTCTTGCTTGTGACTAATGTTTTGGCACCATGGTATTTCATTGGGGGTGGATTTGCACTTTTACAGTTTACCAGCTTGATTTGTGCTTCTCGTGGCATATTATGTTGCATGCATTTATCATTTTGTCATATGGGTTAATTACAACTGCAATGCCTAATTCCGTTTTACTATGTTTTCCATCCTATACACGGAGTAGTACAAAACCAGGGGTATGCAAATACGTCCTTACGCATGTATTACAAGTGTCCCCGATTCGTTTAACTCAAATATTTTGAGAACTTCATATACACTAATAAAACCCAAAAAGAGCCACAACCTACCTCATTTTAGGATTCGATTAGGTTAAACTTTGTATTAAAAGTAAATCGTTAGTTTTTTTAACAGGATTATGTTAGAATATTAGTGTGTAATAGTTAGGATATAAGNTTTCTTCCTCGACACCAATTCGCTTGATGTTATGCGTTTGCAACCCCCTACGTAAAACAGATCGTGTACTATCTTTTCTACGCGTTTCCTTATTCTAACTTATATGTTTTCTTTGGAAGATTAAAGAAAACAAATTTTCTCTTCTCGCTCAAAAGGAATAACGAATTTGTTCTTCCCTTTTTCCTGCGTCTTTTTGGCTTTTCGATATGGTGTTCTTGTTTCTGATGTCGAAACAATTTATGTTGTTTTTGTTTGATATGTTTCCTTGCTCTGATACCAATTGTAGTCCCACTTTTCTCTCTAGATCGATATATGATAAGTTGCAAAATATGAATAAGTAAATATATATTTTCATTAACCTTGAATTCGTGTACATGTTTACATATATATAGTTTCTGAAACGTTGCCAAGGAAGCAACGCATCCTTTCGTCTTTGATCCTAACCGACTTAACAACCATTCGGTTATTAGGTTTCTAATTAACATATTTGGTTCTCTAACTTTAAATAATAATAATAAAGAACAATGATAAAGATTATCGGGTCACAGTCAAATTTACAAGAGCTGAATCTAGATTACAATAATTTCTCAAAACTACATTTCAGCATCTCGCAACTTACTCGACTCAAACTCCTCAACCTGAATGGTTGCAAAAGGCTTTTAGAACTGCCTCAGCTCCCATCAAGTTTAGCTATTCTCCTAGCAAACAAATGCGACTCACTTACAGACGTGGGATATTTTTACATGGATTGTAGAAGGTTAAGGTATGCCTCGCTTATGTGCTCGAATATGGTAATTGATGGGAACAGATTTCTACAATCCATGCTTCAGGTACGTATGGTTGTCTGCATTTGAATATCAATCTTTATACAGATAATAGCAACGGAAATTATAAGCTAATGATTCTGTTTTCAATGAATTAGGGAGAGACTGCTGAAAATCAATGTGTGATTTTCCAGCTTCAAGGCCTTGAGATTCCAAAAGGGTTTACACCTTGTCTTCGAGATGGAAACGAATGTACATTGCAACTTCCAGATAACTGGTGCAGTGACTTCTGTGGATTCTTAGTGTGCGCTGTTGCGAAGATTAACTTGGTGTATCCAACAACAATAACAATCCAACAGGTGCCAGGTGGTTTACTGGGAATGGCTTCTGAAGATGATGTGGTTTGGAAGGAGAGTGTTGGTGATGAAATAACATCATGGGTGTGGTATATTCCTTTTGCTTCATTGAGACACACAAACTGGTGGGACTCAACGTACAAAAAGCTTTCGTTCTTCATTAACATCGCAGATACAGACGACAACGGTGAGATTATCGATGCATTTAATGGGTTTGGAGTAAGACTCGTTCGCAGAAAAGGAGGAAGTGGTACAACAGAAACATCAGCAGAAATATCAACAGACTCTTCTGGAACTTCTGATGGAAAAGATGATTATACACCTGGATTCAATATTTTACGTGATTCAAAGAATATTCTAATGATTTGCCTACGTAGTTATTGTTGAAATATATGTACTCTCGCAAGTCTATGTTTCGATGAAATAAACATAGTAGTAATACCTTACTAATTTAATGAGAACCCATAACAGCCTCATAATATCGAACCGAGCAACTAAGGACAACAGATCCAACGTTCGAACATTTGAAACTCGAAACCAAATATGACAGCAACAAGTATCATCACCATGATCATCTTGCATCTTCGAATCTGTCAAACACGTATCAAACAGAACCGTACGAGATGTCAAATCCCTATCCTTTAAAGTACTTTCGGCACTCCGTAAATTGCTCGAGTCTCCAAGCCTAAGCACCCATGATTAATACAGTTCTACATACGTAATCGATGAGTAGCAACAACTCTCGATCACAACACGATGGTGGCAACAGAATTGATAAGAACTGAAGCGAATAAAGCTAAGCGTTTTGAATGAATATGGCTTTTTGTATATCTGCTTCATGCACTCCATGTTATTTATTTATAACAAATAGTGATAAGAATCCACTCCCAAAATAAAAGGAGATAATGGGAGGTTATTGGTTTGATATCAAACCAATTTCACCACTAACCATATCATCAGGTCAAACACAATTTCAATATACAAGTGCCACTCCAACTTGTACCAATAGCTTTGTTATAAATTGTTAGAATATTAGTGTGTAATAGTTAGGATATAAGTTTAGGGGGTTAATTGTATTTTAGCTCAAACTTAAAGAGGTTAGTCATGTATTAGAAAAGTTCCTAACCTCCTCAATTATAGAATCCTTGTTCACCAAGGATTAGGTTTCTCCCCCCTCATTCTCTATAAATAGGGATGAGGGGGTGAGGTTTTATTTGTACATTTTTTTCTTACTCACGTTTAATAAACGTTTGAGTGTAAATATCTTGTGTGTGTTGGTGCCACTCGGCATTAAGGGATCATAACCCTTTGCCGAGGTCTTGTTGGAGTAGTTCTTGATTCTTGGTTCCGCTCTAGAAACCGGTTTGTTAGATTTCTTCCAACAATTGGTATCAGAGCCAGGTTCGAGAAGAACGAATCACACATCGTGCAGAGAGCCGAAACAAGAGATACGACGGAACCGGGTTTGATTCGTCAGTTACTGCACAGTCGTGGGAGAATTGGCGCTGCGGGTTCGTTAACCGTTGGATTTCTACGAAATTTGAATCGTAGGTTGAAGACACATAGATCTAGGATCTTACCGGAAGGATCTTGCATCGGAGCTTCCAGGAAAAAGATATAGGCTGTCGAAGTTTCTGGTGTGGTTGTGTTCTTTATCGTTTTTCGGTTATTGTTTGGCTATCGTTGTGTAGATTACAAGGTTTCTAGGTTTTCAAGTCAAGATTACTTGGGCAACAAGGTTCTTGAAGTTGTCTTGCAAGGAGGTGGATCGATTATCCTGGGGTTATAGGAAATCGTTTTCTTTTGTCACAAGGTTCTTGGAGTTTCGGTTTTGAGCTTCAAAGGTGACAAGGTTTTGCAAGAAGTTTTTAACTTCAAGTATTTCGGTTTTTTGGAATTCAAGTCTTGGTGGTTCTTGGAAGACAAGTAAGGTTTAACTTTGTCTTGGGATTCAAGAAAAATGATTACTTGGAGTACAAGGTATATCAAGGTTGTAGACTTGAGGTGGAAAGATCGAAGCTTTAGGGTTTCTCTAAAGGTTAGTAGATCAATAATTACAAGAAATCGGGTTTAACACACGCCTTGTGAGACTTGTTGGTAAAGTTGGTTAAAAAGCAACTTGACAAGGTTGTAGCAAGGTTAAAGAAGAAGGGCTAGTATGAATACTAGGTTAAATATCGAAAAGCTCGATGGGAATATTGTACAAAAACATGGAGGTTCAAAACAAGTTGGGTTCAAGCAACTTGGTCTTGGTATTAAAGCAATGGTCCATGGAGTACATGTTCAAAAGCGTGTTTGGTTTGAGGTGGAACTGCAGGGAGCTCAGGAAAATCGTGAAGCTGAGGTAATTCAGGAGAGTAACGATCATGCTGCAGTGGCTAAAAGAAAGTTGGAGGTAAAACAACTTGAAGGAAAGACAAACACGGATTGCTTGGTAAATAAGCAGGTACATCTTGGTGCAAAAGTCAGGGCAGACATTATAAAAACCAGAGCACCTAGTCAAGAGGGTATAGAGGGTAATGCTGCTGAAAGGTATAGAGGTGACAGTAATATGGCTGCTTTAGGAGTTGCTGCAGTGATAGAAGAATATGCACATGAGTCATTGACTTTCA
>LBNU01010925.1:0-12809 GCA_014162995.1 Artemisia annua | reverse complement strand
ATAAATAGAATATGTTGCAGCTTCAAGAGTTCGTACTTTGTGATTCACAAGTGGCCAAACTTGCCAACATTGAAGTCCCAACGCCATGTTGGGAAGTTTCTGTTACTCTGATAGGTTGTTTCACGGTGGTGTCACAAAGATTAAACCCTGTTTACTCTAAGCATGCAAATAAAATTGATTCAATGGTGTCCGAAGATTAAACCTTTAAATCTTATAGTTTTATGTGCATACTCATACACACTTCCCATCGTAACCAACCTGTTCTCACTGAGCTCAAATATGGCCATGCGCTTAATCCTGATTCATGACCCTCTAAGAAAGAAACCACAAACTCTCTATTCAAGGTGGCACCACCTCTAGGCAATGGTTTAAAAAAAATAAATAATTCAATTATCACCACAAAGACGTAGGACAAGGTGGAGAGTGGACTCCTTCTGCAAGGGTACGTCCATCCACCTCTGCTGGTCCTGAAGGGACACCTTCCTTATCCTGGATCTTCGGCTTCACTTTATCACCTGATCGAGACACATGTTCTATTGAGCAAACCAAATTAGTTTGCACTCAAGGTGACCACCAGTGAGTGTGTGAAGAACACTTTTCAAAGAAGTTGTTATAGCCTCCCAATTTCCATTTTGAGGATTTTTCAATAAAACTTCTTTTAGCTGATCAGTCGTATTCCCTTCCATCATCGTCCTAATCACCTGGTAATGGGACCTTATGTAACTCGGATGGCAAATCAAGAAAAATGCATCAAAGAATGGTGATTGCTCCCACGTGTGTTCATCTAAACATGTGTCAAGGTTTAGTTGAACGTTCCTAACCGGAGACAAGAGTACCCTTCTTCTGAGATCATCAACATCATCAATGTTCAGACGCCGCACTACTGGATCAATGTGAGAACTTCTTATGTTGATGTCAAACTTGCTTGATGAATTGAGTGCTTCCCTAATCTTGAGAAAGTACGAATGACCCAAAGGTTCCCGTCCCCATGAATCGAAAGTAAGCTTAACTTGCTTGGGAGCAGTGGTTCGGAAAAGGAGACCGGGTATTCGACCAGTATAGATGAAAGAAACTAATTTTGGAGCATAAACTTGAGCGTTTACCACCGGGCTGTTTCGAACTGTAATAAGTCCCATGGTCAACCACTTGAGCGAAGAACTAGTGAAAACCATGTTTTTGAGCTCCCAACGATTAATTAAGAGGGTCAAACTCTCGAGCACAGGAAACTTGGATTCGAGTGTGTCCAAAAATGAATTGTCAAAAATCAGATCGCCCTCAATAAATAATTGTGTCACACTTGCTAATGAATCCATTTGAAAAGGTATAGGCTTCCTCTGAGCAAATAGTTGGCGGTAACGAAAGGAGCAAAGACTTGGTACATTGTTGATCTCCCAAAGATCGTTGTCTTCTATTGAGGAAATGTCCAATTCGGTAAGATGAAGAAGGTTTTCAACCTTGACATTGTTCAAGCCTGCGGCAACACTTGAGCTTAATCTTCTCAAGCACGCTACAAGTAGACAACAAGTTGTTAAACACGTCTTGATTTATAAAGACGCGTTCCAAGTCCAGTACACGTAAAGAAACACACTTGATGACATTGGCGGAACAAATTCGAAGACGAATGTTGGTGACATCCATCATAGTTGTTGGTGTTTCTGTTACATGAATTGTATGTAGGCCTTGGCTGTGAACAGGTTTAATCTCGACATTGCTTCTTATTTAAACTCGAAGGACCAAAGTCGTTAAAACGAAACTTAATAACCGAAAGTTAGTTAAATTAGTTATTTGTTATTTTCTGTAAAATAGTGAAAAGGTGTGTCGCTTGGATCACAACCATTCGAACAGATGTGATGGTTGGTTCGCAACCATTCGCAAACTATAAATACTTGTAAACATGTAATGTTAAAAAGGTTAGAACGATTAATAGTTATTCAGAAATATACTTATTGCAATTTCAATATCGACTCTCATATTTGGGACCAACATTTGGCATCAAGAGCCACGCTCGTTATACACTTCGAAACCAGAAAACTTTTAACAAGACCAAAAGGAAACCAAAGAAGAAAACAGACGCTGAACTTTGTTTCAGAAAGAAAGGAATACGCAACGTTCAAACCGAAGGGACGCTGCCTGGATAACTAGGACGCAAGGAAAGTAGTGCACGACCGTACTTGTGTAGAAATTGCAAACGAGAAGGCACCAAACGAAGTGGTGACTTGTTGGTTGTGTTGTTGTGATTACTGTACGTGGCAGGAAAGAAAGAAAAGGAAACAAACCTTTGCAGAAACGTTGTTTGTGTTTAACATCACACGACAACATACCAGGAGACCCATTTGCTGTCATTTAACGCGGAAAATTTGGAAGAGAATGACGTCAAGAAAAGGAAGACCCACTGTTGCAAATAAACAACGCAACACGTTGGAAAGAAAAAAGGTTGCTTGGAAGAAAGGTACCGAGAAACAGAAAAACAATCTAGGATTGTTTGGAGACACACTAGCAATACAAGGATAGCAACAACGAGAACACAAAGCAACTTGATCAATTGTTTTTTGAAAATACCGTGGGGTATTTGTTGTGGCACATACGGTGTGGAACAAAAGGAGTAGAAAGGAGGTATTGTGGAACACGTTAGATAAGGAACAAGCAACGAGGACAACAAGGTTTTAAGCAAAACGCTCCCTTGTTTGAAAATACTACCGTTGTAGTATTAGAAAAAAAAAACAAACAAATCCGTTTGTTTTTGTAAAAATACCGAGAGGTATTTGGGCACTTTGTGGTCACATAAGAGTTGGAAATCAAGAGAAAAACAACAAGCAACCAAACTTTGTTGTTTACCGAAAGTTTTGGCGACTTTTGGAAGAAAGCCAAGATCAAATAAAGGTCTAGGGCACGTTTGGTTTCAAGTTGACACAAAGGAAGGAATAAAGAACAACGTGGTGGAAGTGTGGTTATTGGAAAAGCAATTCGACAACATCAAAAGGTGTACGTGAATTGGTTTGGTGAATAAGGGAAAAGGAAAGGCATAGTTGGTATATTCGAGTACCGACACAAAATGGAATACACTTGTGGTTAACACAACGAGGTCACAACAAATTCAAACTTCGGATTTCTTTTCATACTTATATAGTATAGATATTTAATTTATACTATTAGAAATCCATAGAACTTTATATTAGGATTACCGGATAACTATTTCTGTTCCCGTAGTATTAAGTGATACCACACTAGTTAGAAATTCTCATACAATTGGAAGGTGAAGATTATAAACACCTTTAAGATGGCCGGTGACAACGCGAATAACACTAATAATGTAGTGAAACCCGTAACACCTATTGCACAATACCAATGCCCTAAACTCAAAAACACAAACTACACAGTTTGGACTATACAAATTAAGGTTATACTAGAAACACAAGGTTTATGGGAAGCAATAGAACCTAAGGAAAACACACAAGTAGATGATAAGAAAGATAAGGCAACAATAGCCTTCCTATATTAAGCGTTGACCGAAGATGTGATTTTACAAGTAGCATGTTGTAAAACGGCAAGGGAATTATGGGAATCGTTAAAAAGGAGACACGTTGGAGAAGAGAAAGTGCAACAAGCACGGTTACAATCATTGATGATTGGATTTCAGACCCTTCAGATGAAGGAAGATGACACGGTGAATGCATTTACAGCCAAACTAAACGGCTACGCCACGAAGGCTAAAGAATTAGGAAAGACTTTGGATGAATCACTTTTAGTACGAAAACTCTTAGATTCCACACCAGATAGTAGCATCCATAGAACAGACAAACGATCTCGATGATATTACCTTAGATGAGATCGCTGGAAAACTTAAGGCATTCAAGGAAAGGATAAAACTCCGAAAGGGAGGACAAGTAGAAATCCAGGATAATTTACTATTCGCACAAGGAGAACACTCTAGAAATGGAAAACGATTTACCAAACATAGAGGTAGATCAAACTACTCACGAGGGAATTGGAAAAATAATAAGAATAAGGATAACTCGAATGGAGAAAACTCAACTCACAAAGATAAGTCAAATAAAGGTAGATGTGAGTGGGATATAAGGAAAGTAAAATGTTTCAATTGCGGGAAAATAGGACATATGAAGAAAGACTGCAGAAAACCATCAACAACCCAGGAACAATCAAACCTTATCTTAGAAGATGATGAACCATCACTATTAATGACTACACACGAAACTGAACACGAAGAAGTCTTGTTAAATGAAAGACAAGTACAACCCGGAAAGTATGCTACAACAGATGCTAGCATATGGTATTTAGATAATGGTGCAAGTAACCATATGACGGGAATCAAGAGTCATTTTAAAGACATTGACGAAAGCATCACTAGACGCGTTCGTTTTGGAGATGGATCGTATGTGGAGATAAAGGGTAGAGGTTCAATACTATTAGGATGTAGAAACCAACAACAAAAGATAGTTTCGGATGTTTACTACATTCCAAACCTCAAGAGCAACATACTTAGTCTAGGACAACTTACCGAGATAGGTTGCAAGATCATCATGGATGGAAACAAACTGACTTTGTNACAAGGGAAAAGGAAAGGCATAGTTGGTATATTCGAGTACCGACACAAAAGGGAATACACTTGTGGTTAACACAACGAGGTCACAACAAATTCAAACTTCGGATTTCTTTTCATACTTATATAGTATAGATATTTAATTTATACTATTAGAAATCCATAGAACTTTATATTAGGATTACCGGATAACTATTTCTGTTCCCGTAGTATTAAGTGATACCACACTAGTTAGAAATTTTCATACAATTGGAAGGTGAAGATTATAAACACCTTTAAGATGGCCGGTGACGACGCGAATAACACTAATAATGTAGTGAAACCCGTAACACCTATTGCATAATACCAATGCCCTAAACTCAAAAACACAAACTATACAGTTTGGACTATACAAATTAAGGTTATAATAGAAGCACAAGGTTTATGGGAAGCAATAGAACCTAAGGAAAACACGCAAGTAGATGAGAAGAAAGATAAGGCAACAATAGCCTTCCTATATCAAGCGTTGACTGAAGATGTGATTTTGCAAGTAGCATGTTGTAAAACGGCAAGGGAATTATGGGAATCGTTAAAAAGGAGACACGTTGGAGAAGAGAAAGTGCAACAAGCATGGTTACAATCAATGATGATTGGATTTCAGACCCTTCAGATGAAGGAAGATGACACGGTGAATGCATTTACAACCAAACTAAACGGCTACGCCACGAAGGCTAAAGAATTAGGAAAGACTTTGGATGAATCACTTTTAGTACGAAAACTATTAGATTCCACACCAGATAGTAGCATCCATAGAACAGACAAACGATCTCGATGATATTACCTTAGATGAGATCGCTGGAAAACTTAAGGCATTCGAGGAAAGGATAAAACCCCGAAAGGGAGGACAAGTAGAAATCCAGGATAATTTACTATTCGCACAAGGAGAACACTCTAGAAATGGAAAACGATTTACCAAACATAGAGGTAGATCAAACTACTCACGAGGGAACTGGAAAAATAATAAGAATAAGGATAAATCGAATGGAGAAAACTCAACTCACAAAGATAAGTCATATAAAGGTAGATGTGAGTGGGATATAAGGAAAGTAAAATGTTTCAATTGGTGGAAAATAGGACATATGAAGAAAGACTGCAGAAAACCATCAACAACCCAGGAACAACCAAACCTTATCTTAGAAGATGATGAACCATCACTATTAATGACTACACACGAAACTAAAAACGAATAAGTCTTGTTAAATGAAAGACAAGTACAACCCGAAAAGTATGCTACAACAGATGCTAGCATATGGTATTTAGATAATGGTGCAAGTAACCATATGACGGGAACCAAGAGTCATTTTAAAGACATTGACGAAAGCATCACTAGACGCGTTCGTTTTGGAGATGGATCGTATGTGGAGATAAAGGGTAGAGGTTCAATACTATTAGGATGTAGAAACCAACAACAAAAGATAGTTTCGGACGTTTACTACATTCCAAACCTCAAGAGCAACATACTTAGTCTAGAACAACTTACTGAGATAGGTTGCAAGATCATCATGGATGGAAACAAACTGACTTTTTATGATAAGAGCAAGAAATTTTTGATGAAAGTAGAAAGATCTAAGAATCGACTTTACAGTATAAGACTACAAATAGAAGCACCTATATGTCTCTTAGCAAATGTAGATAACCAAGCATGGTTATGGCATGCTAGATTAGGTCATCTAAACTTTGACGCATTGGACAAGATGACAAGAAAAGGTCTAGTAGAAGGGATACCAAGGATAAATCATGCAGGACAAATCTGTGATGCATGCTTATTAGGGAAACACATTAGAACACCATTTCTACATCAAGCTAAATTCAGATCAAAGAACCCATTGGAATTAGTATATGGAGATCTTTGTGGTCCCATAAGTCCAGCCACACATTCTAGAAAGAAGCTCATCTTCTTGTTAGTAGATGACTGTACACATTTCATGTGGGCCTACTTTCTAACATCGAAAGATCAGGCATTTAACACATTTAAGGAATTTAGACAGAAGATTGAAATGGAGTTGAAGTTGAAGTTAAAAATGCTAAGAACAGATAGAGGAGGTGAATTTACATCAAATGAATTCACCAAATACTGTAAGGAGAATGGTATAGCAAGACAGTTGACAGCACCATACTCACCACAACAAAATGGAGTAGTGGAGAGAAGACATAGGACAATGTTATCAACAACTAGGAGTATGATGAAAGCGATGAAGTTACCCTTAACTTTTTGGGCGGAAGCAGTCAAACACGCCATTTACATACTCAACAGGGTACCTACGAAAGCCCTGGAAGATAAAACACCATATGAAGCCCTTTACAACAGAAAACCAAATTTGGAATACCTAAGATATTCGGATGCACTGCTTATGCTAAGATAACGATACCTCACTTGAAGAAGTTAGATGACAGAAGCATACCGATGATTTATTTAGGAGTAGAGGAAGGATCAAAAGCATGTAGGCTGTGTTATCCGATAGAAAAGAAGAAACATGTTAGTAGGGACGTAAAGTTTATGGAAACAAAACCGAGGGATTGGGATAAAAGTGGAGAGGATACAAGTACACAAGACACATTTTGGACTAGTTTTGTAATAGACGAAGTTGACATAGAAAATACTATACCAGTCTACATAGAGAACAATGATAACACGTATCCAATACCGAATCAAATACAAGATCCAGACTCACCAATCACACCACCAACATAAAATTATGCACCTAACTCAGAAGATGAAGAAGAACCTACTTATAGCTCATTAGGAGGCTCAGACCAGATGATACACCAGTACGAGGTTTAAAGCAGATAACAGACATCTATAAGGATGCACGTGTAGTAGAAGCACCAAGCTTATTTTTCATAGAAGAAGAACCTCATAATTTTAAAGAAGCATCAACCGATAAGAAATGGATTGAGGCCATGGAGATTGAATTAGATTCAATCAACAAAAACAACACATGGACTCTTACTACATTGCCAACGAATCAGAAGGCAATAGGACTCAAATGGGTTTATAAAACCAAGAGAGATGCTAAAGGAAAGATCATTAAGTACAAGGCAAGATTGGTAGCAAAAGGTTATGTACAAGAACAAGGAATAGACTTCGATGAAGTGTTTGCACCAGTTGCTAGGATAGAGACAATTCATCTGATATTAGCACTAGCAGCATATCATGGTTGGCAAGTACACCACTTAGATGTAAAATCAGCATTTTTACATGTAGAATTGAAGGAAGAAGTCTATGTTACACAACCTGAAGGTTTCATTCAAGAAGGAAACTCAGGAAAAGTATACAAGCTAACTAAAGCTTTGTATGACTTAAGACAAGCACCGAGAGCTTGGAACGTGAAGCTTGATCAAACCTTGAAGTCATTAGACTTTAAGAAATGTAATCTCGAACAAGCAGTTTATACGAAGAGAAGCAAGACTTCTACACTTATAGTTGGAGTATATGTAGATGATTTAATAATCACGGGCACTCCAAAGAAGGAAATAGACTTGTTCAAATCCCAGATGAAAGACAAATTTGAAATGAGCGACTTAGGGTTGCTAGCTTATTACCTTGGGATATAAGTTACACAGACAGGAGGAGAGATTACAATCAAGCAAACATGATACATTAATAAGATCTTGAAAGATACAAGTATGACAGACAGTAATGATACGAAGATACCAATGGATCCCGACACTAATTTGGTCAAGGCGGAAGATGGAAACTCAGTTGCCGCAACTTATTACCGTAGCTTAATTGGAAGTCTCAGATATTTACTACATACAAGACCAAATCTTAGTTACTCAGTCGGACTACTCAGCAGATTTATGCAAGACCCGAAGGATCATCACCTGAAGGCAGTGAAACAAGCAATCTGATATATCAAAGGAACAAAGGAGCATGGCATAATATACAAGAAAGAAGGCGGCTGCAAGATTACAGGTTACAGTGACAGTAGTTATGGAATCAACACCGATCAAGGAAAAGGAACTACTGGAATCGTATTTTACTTTGGAGAATCACCTATTACCTGGTGTACTCAGAAGCAACCTACAGTGGCACTATCATCATGTGAATCAGAATTCATGGCGGCTAGTAGAGCATCATGTCAAGCTTTGTGGTTAAAACGACTACTTAGTGAATTGACTGGATGGCANCTGAAGGTTTCATTCAAGAAGGAAACTCATGAAAAGTATACAAGCTAACTAAAGCTTTGTATGACTTAATACAAGCACCGAGAGCTTGGAACGTGAAGCTTGATCAAACCTTGAAGTCATTAGACTTTAAGAAATGTAATCTCGAACAAGCAGTTTATACGAAGAGAAGCAAGACTTCTACACTTATAGTTGGAGTATATGTAGATGATTTAATAATCACGGGTACTCCAAAGAAGGAAATAGACTTGTTCAAATCTCAGATGAAAGACAAATTCGAAATGAGCGACTTAGGGTTGCTAGCTTATTACCTTGGGATAGAAGTTACACAGACAGGAGGAGAGATTACAATCAAGCAAACAGGATACATTAATAAGATCTTGAAAGATACAAGTATGACAGACAGTAATGATACGAAGATACCAATGGATCCCGACACTAATTTGGTCAAGGCGGAAGATGGAAACTCAGTTGTCGCAGCTTATTACCGTAGCTTAATTGGAAGTCTCAGATATTTACTACATACAAGACCAGATCTTAGTTGCTCAGTCGGACTACTCAGCAGATTTATGCAAGACCCGAAGGATCATCACCTGAAGGCAGTGAAACAAGCAATCTGATATATCAAAGGAACAAAGGAGCATGACATAATATACAAGAAAGAAGGCGGCTGCAAGATTACAGGTTACAGTGACAGTAGTTATGGAATCAACACCGATCAAGGAAAAGGAACTACTGGAATCGTATTTTACTTTGGAGAATCACCTATTACCTGGTGTAATCAGAAGCAACCTACAATGGCACTATCATCATGTGAATCAGAATTCATGGCGGCTACTAGAGCAGCATGTCAAGCTTTGTGGTTAAAACGACTACTTAGTGAATTGACTGGATGGCAAGAAAAGAGGATAACGCTTAGAGTTGACAACATATCAGCTATAGCACTTGTAAAGAACCCAGTATTTCATGGAAGGAGCAAGCACATCGACATTCGCTATCATTTCATTCGTGAATGTGTAGAGAATGGTCATATCAATGTGGAACACGTTAGTGGAGAACTACAAAGAGCAGATATCTTAACGAAGGCCTTACCAAGACTGAAATTCGTGATTATGCGACAAATGCTCGGAGTTCAAGACTTAGGTCGAAGCAACGATCAAGATTAAGGAGGAGAATGTGAACAAGTTTAATCTCGACATTGCTTCTTATTTAAACTCGAAGGACCAAAGTCGTTAAAAGGAAACTTAATAACCGAAAGTTAGTTAAATTAGTTATTTGTTATTTTCTGTAAAATAGTGAAAGGGTGTGTCGCTTGGATCACAATCCTTCGAACAGATTTGATGGTTGGTTCGCAACCATTCGCAAACTATAAATACTTGTAAACATGTAATGGTAAAAAGGTTAGAACGATTAATAGTTATTCAGAAATATACTTATTGCAATTTCAATATCGACTCTCATATTTGGGACCAACATTGGCTAGAGAATAACTCATTTGGAAAAGTGAGAGATTGATCATCATGGAAAAACCTGATATCAAGTGAGAGCTCTTTGAGAGAAGTTTTGGAAACTACAAGGCGTATCCAATTTTTGACTTCCTCTAGGGTTTTTTTTAGAAACGATGTTTAAAAGAAGATGAAAAGATTGAATGGGTGTGTTGTCTATGTGGTATCTTTGCAAAGTGGTATGAATGAGCTTGTTGTACTTTGTTTCGTTTTTGTGGATTGAAAACAAATTAGTACTAGGTTCAGGAGGCATTAATTTAAGGGTAGGGAGGGTATACCAAGCGCGTAGCCATGATTTTGACAAGATGCAAGTGCGGCCTCCTTCTTTTAAAGGCAACAACGATTGAATAAGATGAATCAACTCAACACGAAGAACATCATCATCATCTTCGTTGCTAATTCTTCTACTTCTTTGTGACATATATGTTTCCCCCAAATCATCTTCCTTGCTAGTAATTCTACTTCTTTTTGACATATTCCCTAAGATTGTAATATATATATATATAAATCTCTCTTACCTTGAAATCGAATCGATCTCTGCTAATTCTCTCTTAGAATTCTTTTTGTGGGCTTTTTATAAGAAAATAAATAAGAAACACCGACTCTCAAATTTTTTCATCCATATGTATACAAAACGCTCCCTCACACTTTTCTTTCTTTCACATTGACATACAAATTTCTATGTCTATAGGGCTTGTTTATTTGTTTACTTTTTTAGTGTAATTACTTAAATATAGATTAAAAAAATAATAATAAAAAAAAATCATATTCCGCCCAATAGACTGCACAACTTTTTTTTTTTTTAATTATTATTATAATTTTTTTTGCGGCTTTGTAGAAATGTTGCCAAGTGGCATTTTCTACAGGGGCGGATTTACACACAAGAGAAACAACATGACATACATATTGTTTAAATGAGATAGAAATTTGTATCAGATCCTTCTGTTCCACACGAGATTTCTATTCTCGTTGAGCTCATCTTAGGACACCTGCGTTATCTTTTAACAGATATGCCGCCCCAGCCAAACTCCCCACCTGACAATGCCTTCCGCCCGGATCAACCCGCCGAAGCGAGCCTTGGGACCAAAAAGAGGGGCAGTGCCCTGCTTCCGATTCGCGGAATAAGTAAAATAACGTTAAAAGTAGTGGTATTTTTTTCACTTGACGATTTATCGTTTGCAAGATATTCTATTTTTAAAAAAGATGTGAAAAGTGGTTTTTTTTATTTTGATGAAAAAAATGAATGGTCAGTGGTTTATTGGATTTTTAGATAATTTTGGTTCTACATTAATCTCAACTCTCCACATGTATTATACGTAGTTATTATTATGTCCTAAAGAAGTAGTAACAACGAGTATATAAAATCAACTCTCTTCATGAATTATAGACGGTGAGACTAGTCATAAGGGTGCGGTGGAAATGGAAATGACTAAGACCAATACCAACTTATATAAAAAAAATTAAGCCTATATGTAACATGTAGGTATGTTTTTGGTGGTAAATGACACACGAAATAATAGCTTTTGTTAGTATGTTAGCAGGGGTAATACTTAGAGGGTCCATGTTTGGATTAGTGTTCAAGCTTTTTCAGAGTCTATTTTTGTCATTCATAGACTGGTATACTGGTCGGTTTAGAGCTCAATCGTACTTAGTTAGTAACATGATGCACATTGTGGACATTAATGTTATAGAAGTAAATATTAAGGGTAGTTTAGTGTATTTTTATGTTAGGATTCTGTAAAAACCGACCCATTGTATTGGGCTGGGTTTATTAGGATAACGGTATAAACCGTTTAGTTAGGTTACGACGTTTAGAAAAGTTGTGCCGCATAATAGAATCGTTGTGTCTCTTTGAAGGCAACGATTCATGTAGTATAAATAGGTTAATTTCTGTAAACAATTCATTCCATATCAATATAATTCAATAATACATATATGAGTTTCGTTAAACAACTTCTGTTATTTCGATTACAAGTTTCTGTCCCATTCAGGAAGTTGTATAAAGTGGTTTAATCCAAAGCAAGAAACCAACAATTGGTATCAAGAGCAAGATCGATCCCAGGAATCAACCGCAAGAACGCAAGTAAAGAAGAAAGAAAGAAAAAAGGGAGAGGACACCTGGTCATTCGATTGAAGAAATAAGGAGGAACAATTTTTTCTTCTGATCACACCGGCAAGATTGAAAGATCAATTTGGTATTCTCTGGATTTTTTTCTCCTGCTTTTTAATCAATTTAGATTTAGGTTTTTAGGAAAAAGGGAATCTTAAAGAAAGAAGTGTTTTTTAAAATTGTCCATTATTTGCATGTTTGAAAAAAACGAAATTAAAATTTTTTTGGTTTATTATTTGCAAGAACAAAACACCAAATTAAGAAAAGTATAACTTCAATTTATTTTTTTTTCAAAATATTGATTGTTAGTAAGATAGAAATTCCCCATTAGCAAGAAAAAACCCCGATTGATAAAAGTAGCAAAGACGAATCTTTTGAGATTCAAAGTAAGACAAACGATCTTTTTAAAAAATTCGTTTCAGCAAGTAGCAAGTAAACCGAATCCTTGTGGTTCATAGCAAGTTAATCT
>LBNU01010923.1:334250-350053 GCA_014162995.1 Artemisia annua | reverse complement strand
ATAAAGGCCGCCCAGGCCCAAACAAAAAATACAGCCCATGTGGAAAATACTAAAATACTGAAAATAATATTATAACAAATTCTGAGATTCTGGTCCATCGTGTAATGATAGATAGTATAATTTAAGTTAAAATCTATTATACAATAGTCGAGCAAACTATATATTTTGTTTTTGAGTACTTAATAGTTACCTTCTCTCTCATATCCTTTAAAATTGTGTACTTTAAGCATTGCAGTTTTGGTTTTCACCTACATGTCTTAGTTTGCTTCAAACTAAAACATGTTGTTTTGATATTCACATATACACACATATAAAGAATTCCCTTCGAGAATAGACGGATATCTGAGATTTCAATGACCAGTACATAAATACGAACTAAAAAACTTGTGTCTAACTTGATTATTAGTTACTGAGGAGTGCATTTCGTGTCATTGCTCATCGACCTGCTTCTATTTGCCTAGATGTGATCCAAGCGGGTTCAAGTGCCTGAAGAGCGTATTTACAAAAACAAACGTAAGAAACCGTACAAGAATGTCTAAAAATGGACGAAAACGTAAAACAGACGAAAACGAACAAAACCGTATGAAAACGTATAAAACGAATGAAAATGTATAAAAACGGACCAAAACGTGAAAAAACGGATGAAAACATATAAAAACGGATAAAAACGTAAGAAAAAGAATAAAAATGGACGAAAACATAAGAAAACGTATAAAAACGGACGAAAACGTAAAAAAAACATTAAAAAGGAGAACGAAAACGGATAAAAATGTATGAAAACGTAAAAAACGGACGAAAACGTATAAAACAGACGAAAACGTATAAAAACCATATGAAAAAGTATAAAAACGAACGAAAATGTATAAAACGGATGAAAACCTGAAAAAACGGATGAAAACATAAAAAAACGGACGAAAACGTATAAAAACGGACGAAAGTGTATAAAGTCGGACGAAAACGGATAAAAACATAAGAAAAAGAATAAACTGGACAAAAACATAAGAAAACATATAAAAAGGACGAAAACGTAAAAGAAATTAAAAATAAAACGAAAACGGATAAAAAAACGTATGAAAACGTAAAAACGGACGAAAACGTTTAAAACGTACGAAAACACACGAAACGTATAAAACGGACGAAAACGTATAAAACGTATGAAAACATAAAAGACGGACGAAAACGGGAAAAAAAACAGATGAAAACGTACAAAAAATGTTAAATAAAATTCATTTCGGTATAATTACACCACTGAACGCTGAGTCCGACGGTTGGGGCGTTGAAATATAAGCGACCAGACCCGAGTTCGAGCCTTTTATGCCCCCCTTTTAATTTATTTCGAAAAAAATTGCACTGTTAGTCCTGAGGACTAACGATTAAAATATTTTCTCTTGCGTTAGGAGATAACGGATCCACTAGTTCTCATTGATTGATTTTACTAACGGAGAGATGTATGGTGGCTAACTTTACTAACGGAGGGATGTGCGTGTGACAAAAAAACTACAGGGAAGTAAAGCGAGACGCTGAACAAACTACATGGATGTATTTTGAACTTTACTCAAAAAAACAATGATCAATATCCCGTGGTATAATTATGAAATGAGGATGCAATCAGATTCGAAGATCCCCTGCGGAGAACTATATCACCCACACCACAAATTCATTGATCCATCCAAACAATACTGAAACGACTATTTCATTTAAGTGGGAGACCAGCGAAGAGAAACATAAGTGAGACATTGTTCCGAAGTTTNTGGCTAACTTTACTAACGGAGGGATGACGGAGGGATGTGTGTGTGACAAAAAAACTACAGGGAAGTAAAGCGAGACGCTGAACAAACTACATGGATGTATTTTGAACTTTACTCAAAAAAAACAATGATCAATATCCCGTGGTATAATTATGAAATGAGGATGCAATCAGATTCGAAGATCCCCTGCGGAGAACTATATCACCCACACCACAAATTCATTGATCCAAACAATACTGAAACGACTATTTCATTTAAGTGGGAGACCAGCGAAGAGAAACATAAGTGAGACATTGTTCCGAAGTTAATTGAAGTGTTACTATCTAGATGAGCTAATCTTCATCTATACGATCTTAAACAATAGAAAAACTTGTCGAAGTATCGGACCCCAAGGTCCACAAAGATTCCATGCTCGGCACGAAATGCAGAACCACCATTTGCCTTATATCACTCTGGAAAACCATGATTTGTTATTTTCTATATTTTTCTTCTTTCATTGTCACAACCTCTTACATTGTCGCACTGTTCTTAAATGGTAAACGCAACACATTTTATTCAGTTAACAGAACGCTTGATAAGAAAATTTTGTACAGTTTAAAGTAAAATTGACTTCATATCAAATTCATAATCATTAGAGTGCTTGTTGTTTACAAAGAGAATCAGATGTGAATTTATGTTTCTATTACAGTTTTGAGATCTTATGTTCCCGAATCCATGAAGTAAGGGCGCGGTAAGTTTCAAAAAACATGACCAATTCACACAAAACACAACTTACGCACAATATTACCTTAAGTGGTGCTAGGTATCCATCATGGTAAAAATTATCGTCCTAAAAAAGACATCACGCATCAATTCTATTACCATTTTGTCACTCATAAACCACAAAGAAAACACTCTTTGATCTTCTGCATGTGTGCCGACTTTCCTCATGTACACACAGAATTTTGGAAGTATCGGTTAACACAAGCAAAGGATAAGTACTACTACTGTGAATACTTGTCGATAAAATAAGGACAGAATAAAAGATTTTTCACTAGTGCAACACATCCCACAACAATGAAAAAGAATTCCTCCTAGCACTTTTGAAAGCCACGCTAACATATGCTTGGCACCAACACAAAAAAAATGGTACATTCTTAAGAGAATGCCAAGCAAGATCCGGAAAGAAAAATGACAATCCTAACACATTTTACCCTTTGAAGTGATTCAACACGGCAACTTAACAATACCTAAACCAAGCGAAAAAAATTTAATCCAACCAGAGGCTACTACTGCTGCTTGCACTCGGGAGGTCTCTCGGCTTCACCACCAGCAGCTGTATTGCCACCCTTCTGCAGTTCACGGCAAGAACTTGTAAGATAAACTTTTTGAAATCAACATCAATGACTTTATTATACACCAATTGAAGTTAAATTACCTTGGATCCAGATGACTGCGAGATTGCATGAAAAAATTATAAACAATGAATTAGAATGCATGTTCCCAAAAGCGAAGCATAAAAGAATATTAAAGGTGGCAATGCAGGCGGGTTGGGTATTTAGTTTGGTCAAAACACTTTATGATCTGATATAAACTTTGCGCAACTTCTTAACCTAATTACCATGTTTCAGAACTAGCTACTTTTTCTACCCGTAAGACCCGCTGAATGTAAAACACGACCTAAATCAACCCTCATAATTAAATGGTTAAAAATTGCCACCTCTAAGTGATAAAAGCTGTCAAGAAAATGTCACCTTCTTTTTGGTCTTGGTCTCTTCTTCGTCCTCATCGTCTTCATCATCCTCGTCATCATCCTCCTCAATCTCATCATCATCGTCATCATCTTCATCGCCTTCATCATCCTCATCATCAAAACCTCCAAAGTCCTCTTGATTAGCCTCACCCGTAAACCATGAAACAGCATGTGGGATTATCTTGTCTCTTATGGTTGAACTGCAACACAAGTAGAACAGACATGGTGTCACATTGATTCAAGCATCTAGAACAAAGACAATTCTGACTTTAACAAGTCAAACAAATAACATTACTCTGTACTCAGGTACTCACCCAATGTCATAGTCTTGCTCCATCTGGTTTTGAAGTTCTTCAGCCTGCAATGATAACCAAAAGATGTTAAAAGAATTAGAAAAGGAAATTGAAATTGACCCGCAAAAATTTGATGTCATTTTGAAAAACTATAAACAGCTAATACGTTAATTTTGATTAAAAAAACTGTAACAAAGATAATCCAAAATTGTAATTACGTTAAATGAGTACCCATTTAAATTTTTTATCATTTGACTGTTTGAGACAAAAAAAAAATAACACCAAACTGGCCCATTCGTTAGTAAATGGGTCAACCTTGCTGCATCTATTAAAAATCAATAGTTCCGGTATTCAATTTTAGCAAGATATTACCATATCTTCTTCGATCTCTTCTTCATCATCAGGCACCTCTGGTGGGCTAAAAAAGTTGAAGAAACTTTCACAGTCCTCAGTCTTTGTGATAGGTTTAGCATTCTTTGATCCCTTCTTTGGCTTCTTTTTAAGGATCTTCTGTGTCAAACATTTCCCAGGTAGCCATTCAATGGTTGTCCTGCAAAGTGTCAATAACATGAGCTTACCTATATTACACCCCTACTAAAACTTGTGAAATAAGGCAAAAGAGAATAATAGGTTACCCGATTGCTTTCTCCAAAATAGGCTCGTCATCATCAATCATATGGTATACTTTTGTCAAAACAGAGTTCGTAAAGAATGGATTTGTATCAAAGAAAAACTCGAGCTTAAAACCCTTGGGGTCATCCATACGACACCACTTGATTTCTTTCAGGTATTTGAGAGCTTCTTCATCTCGCTCTGTGATCTGTTAGAAACCACAATCAAAATCAGTGGCGTCAATACACAAGCTGTACTTGCATGAAACGCATGCAACAAAATAACGGGTAACTAAAACAGTATTCTTACCTCTTCCGCCGTAATCTCATTATGCTTCATTGCAGTTAGCCAAAACTCAGGCACACCCTTTTCTGCAAATATATATAAGATAATGAAGGCACTTGTCAATGACTGGAAGTTCAAAAAATAAGAAACAATAGACGTAACCTGATGATATTGATAAAAGACTCAAATAATAGAGCAAAATACAGTATATCTTTTTACCTGTATCATCTGTCTGGTCCATTGCACCTTCCTCCTTTGCTCCATCAACCTCAACAGCGCCAGTCACTATATCATATCTCTGCAGTTATGATATAAGATGAATTAGCATACAAAGTGACACCTTAGTAATTAGACCAACAAACCCATTGTAGAAATTTAGAAATCACGATTGTTTTCCATCCACGCATAGTTGGTGATGCTGAACAGTACACATGGTAGATGTTTGTAGGACATGCTAACAGCAACAAGCTTAATGGTGCATGACTAAACAGACTAAACAGACTATACATTAACTGATTCTTTTGAGAGGCTATCGCCATTCAAAGGCTCACAAGATATTCTAGGGTCGGAACATAGATGTTAGAGCATTGGTTACAAGCATTGCATTAAAATTGTTCTGTCAAATTAATTTCTAGATTAGATTAGAAGTGTGTGTTCATGTAGCTGTGTAGCAGCTATGTTATATCATGTATGTAATATTGTGATCCCAATCATATTCAGTTCAAGTGTAATATGCTGTGAAAATTCCCTTCCCTATTATAGTCCTCGATTTTCCTATTCTTCCTATAATGAAGTGGCATCAGCAGGTTGTTACATACAAAATCAGATGTCAGAATAGTCACTCCCACAAAATACTGGAGTATTATTAACTCATTTGACTGTAGTCCCTCATCCTACCCACTTGTTAAGACTAAGCACAGTCTACCTATTCAACATACCATCTACTTAATAATGCATTCAAAGCCAAAATATTTAATATGAAATTTAACATGCAATGACTAAATATACAAGATGACATAATCAGATATCTTCACCTTTGAATACAATGGTGCGTATAGTTTCTGGTATTTTGCTTCTAGCGCAGCTCTTTCTTCAAAAAACTTTGCCTCTAGCTCATCATGTTCACTCTGCAAAATAAAAATATGTTAATCAGCGCCTAGACATAGTAAATGAGGGAAGCAAAACACCCCTGACCCGACTAGAATAAACATCACGAACTAGAATATGAATCATTGCAATGATAAAAACATACACTAAAACAAAAGGTAGTCCTCGAGCATGTGAGCCATAATCTAGATAACATAATTTAGTGATCTAAAAATCAGGTTAAGGTAACACGGTAACAAGGTCAGAGCAAGTATTGACACCTAGGGTTGTTTTCAGCACTAACCAGTGTATGGTATAGTCATAAGAACTTCGACTGTCGAAGATAACCCGTTCCAATTTTAACTATTTACATACTACAGTAATACTCTGTCTCTTCTATGTGTAAATCAAACAAAAGAAAATCATGAGACAGTTAACCTATGGACTACGTCAAGAGCCTGCTGAGTTCTATTTTTTTAAAAACAGCTATACAATCTCAGAGTATAAAATGCTGCCTTTACAGTCTCTCCACACCATAAAATCTCATAATACGAAATAGCACAAGTTCCAAAACCAGCACAATCATATAATAAGTTCATACATCAGATAACAAGCATCAAATAAGATTATAACAAATATAAACAAATCTTATTGACATAGTTATAAAATCCTTTACCTGAATGCCTCTCAAGACCTCAACTCGCTTCCTGACAGCCGGCGTCAAATTCTCGAGAATATCCGAGTCTGTTGCCCCTATGGCTTTAAGTTGACTCTACAAAACACAGACACATAGTCAATTTCAATTACAACCTTTATTACCAAATGCAATATTAATTGCATAAACAGCTATTCATTCTTCAACTCGCAATAAAGTTAACTAATACTCACGCAGTCATATTCAGCTACACAACCTTATATTACTAAGTCATATATTAATCGCATATACAATTTTTTTTAACACTCGCAAACCAAAACAATTGATATTGACTAACACACATTACAGTCATATTCATATACACAATTTATCTTACTAAACTAAACACTGGCAGATAAAACTAACCAATAACGACTACCTAACACACACAAACAAACACAGTTTCATATTTCAAAATTAAGCACTTGCAGATAAAATTAACTGACAAACACTACCCTAACAAACACACACCGAACATAAGTTTCAACCTACCAATATTACATAACCGATAAATCACTACCTAATTATAGTAACAATATTTCTTAGCATATTTTGCAAAATTAATCACTTGCGAATAAAATTAACCACTAATCACTACCTAACACGTACATAGTAGAAGTAAAAGACGTGTGGACAAAATTAACAGACAATTACTACCAAAAACGCACGCACGCAGAGTTGCAAATTTACATTTCGACCTGCATAACAATACTAAACACTTGCAGACAAAACTAACCAATAATCACTAACTAACACACACAGTTACACAGACTAAGGGGGTGTTTGTTTAAGCTTATATAGTGGGCTTATAACTTATGTGGTTTTCAGCTTATGTTTCATAAGCTCACTTATTGTGACTTGTTTTGAAACTTTTCGGCTTATATAAGCTTTATTATAACATGATAAGCTTATATAAGCCAAAAAGGTATAATAAGCCACACAAAATGAGCTTATGAAACGTAAGCCAAAAACCGCATAAGCTTATATAAGCTTAAACAAACACCCCCTAACCTATATGACAAAACTAAAAACTCGTTGAGTCGCGGCCAAAATTAACCGATAATCACTACCTAGGGGGTGTTTGTTTTGGCTTATGTAGCCGGCTTATGGCTTATTTGGTTTTAGGCTTATGTTTCATAAGCCCAAAACCAAATAAGCCATAAGCCAGCTAAATAAGCCGAAACAAACACCCCCCTAATACACACACAGTGAAAAAAAATTTAACCTAATTATAAAATTAAACATTATTCACTTATCAAATTAATTACTACTAATCACTAACACGCAAATTACTCAACAGTAAAAGTATATTTTAACCTATATTACAAAATTACACAATAGCGCGCATAATTTAACCATAATCCCAAACTAATACACACAGTAAAATAAATTTTAACCTAATTATAAAATTAAGGATTATTCGCTTCTAACGTGCGCATTACTCACAGTAAAAGTAAACTTTAACCTATATTACAAAATTACACAATCGCGCGAATAATTGCTACCTAACACATACACAGTAAAAGTAAATCACGCGCAGTAAAAAAATAAGTTGTAACCTAATTACATACACAGTAACAAACAGTAAAAAAATAAATTTCAACCTAATTATAAAATTTAATTAGTTCATTCACAAATTAATTAATAAAAACTAACTTTGAGAGCGTTGACTAGTCCAACACGGTCCTCCATACTCAAACCTGCACAAAACGACAAAATTAAATTAAAAAATTGGAAAAAATTAGGGTTTGAAGATGAGATGTGACGGTGACGGTGACGGTACCTTGGGTGGCTGCCGGTAAGGAGGCGGTGATGTCGGAGAGGTCTAGCGGTTGTTTGTTGTTGCTCATTCTGTGTGTGTGTTTTTTAGTGTGTGTGTGTTTTTAGTGTGTGAAAGTGAAACCCTAGAAAAAGTGAAGGGGGAGGGGTGAGGAAATAAAGGGAGGGAAAGTGAAGGTGTGTGTGATTTGGAGATAAATAATAAGGTGGGTCGGGTTGGTGTCAAGAGTTTGGGTTAGGGCCGGAAAAAGCGATAAACCGAGCGGACCGGGCCTAACTGAATCGAACTAACCTTATTCGGTTTGGTTTTCAGTTTTGTATAATTATTTTGATTTTACGCGGTTTGTTTCGGTTCAAACTAGCTAAACCGACCCGAATGTTCGGTTTCGGTTTCGATAGGTTTTACTCGGGCCGGTTCTAGGTTCATTTTTACCCTTAATTTTGCTTTCGAGCCGGGTCGGTTTGATCGGTTTGGACCCGGTTTGACCTGTTGCACAGCCCTAGGTTGGGTGTAGAAACATCGGTTTAAATTGGTTCAGATCTAGATGGGGTTTTGGTCGGATAGACAAGAAAGATTNTTTTTTTTTTTTTTTCTAGAAAGTGAAAAAAAGCTATATTTTTTTTACCCGACTAGACCCATTTAGTAATTGTTATATAATTGCACTTTCTGTCAAATAACTAATTATACTCTTCTATAGCATTTATAGAGACACAATTAAACTCGTCTACCATTAGATATTTACACAACTAGACTCATATTTAACCAATAAGTTTCAAATTGTCACCTCTAGTTTCTAGTAGTGCTTGGTACGGTTCGGTTTGAAATTTTGAAGTATTCGTGGTGAGGCGGATAGTTCATTTAACTACCCCAAACTGAACCGTATGATGCGGGTAACCGAACATACATGTATTTGAAATGAGCGGTTATCTATATTTGGGTCATGATTAACCATTTTAAACAATTAAACGAATAAAACCGGATGAATATTTATATAATCTAAAATGTAAAATAGCAAGCTTTGCCCTTGTAAGATATTCACCTTCATACATTAATTGTGTAAGGTCGAAGGCAAGTTAATTTTTATATATGATGATTCTAATGTTTTTTATTATGACGGACCAACTTTACTATGACTATGCAGGTATCTGAAATAAGCGTTAAACATCGTAAAGGTGAATGTCAACGCTACATCAGTGCCTACTCATATACTCACGTTACTATATTTATCACCAAAGTTACGCAATAGTTGACATCAAACTTATCATGTAAATATACCTTAAGTGGCACATAATACATCACACAACATACTCATGTAAATAAACAAACATTATTTGGTAATCTACACCATTCCTATAGGGGAGGGAGTATACTTGCCACCATGCGTGAAAAGGGTGGCCTTGTGATGTTGATTGTTATGCCTAATTCAAAGAAAACAAATGACACTTTAGTTGTACAAGATTTAACTAAAATATTTTATTATTATTTATGATTCATTTCCTGGCTATCTCTGTATATATATCTAGTGAGGTTTAAACTTTAAACACGTAATATTATATGAATATGAAAGGGTAAAGATGTGATTTAATCTAACGTTCGCGAGTCTGATGAGTCGAGTATTTTTGAACTAAAACTGAAAACAGATAAAAAACCGAACCAACCATATTCGGTTCGGTTTTCGATTCTACATATTTATGATATTCGGTTTTGTTTCAGCTCGGTTCGAGCCAAAACCGAGAAAAAACACCAAAACGTATAAACTGAACTGAACCAAATGGACAGACAAAAACCGAACTGAGTCACTTCGGTTCAGTTCTCGATTCATGTCTTCCACATAATCGATTTTCGATTTGATTTGGTTCAGTTTTAGTCAGTTTTGACCCGATGCTCATCCTTACGAAAATCTAACTCGACTTGTTTAAATTAAACCAATTTCGAATATTTTGTAAGCTAGTCTCAAATAACTCGCAAGCAAGTTATCTCGTCCCATTCAAAATAAGTAAAACCAACAACACTCCACGTCTTATAAACGTGTCTTCAAAAGGTCAAACTTCAAAAATGGAACTCGAATCCAGAAATGGCTCCAAAATCAAACTCCAAAAAAACCCAAACACCCCCATAAACCTCGGCCGCAATTCACTGTCCCAAACACCCGACAAAACAGTCTCACGTCATCACATTACATTGAATTACAATACCCAGAAAGGAATTTTGAAATTCGTGGTGTATGGAAAAAACCCCATTTGGGTACATGAATTTGAAAAAGATGAGATTAAGGTTTATAGAAGGGGGAACAAGGGGGAGTTGAAAGTGGGTGATTCGTTTTGTGTTGGGTTTAAGGATTTTGTGTGGTTTAAGGTGAGGAAGATTGATGGGGTTGATGATGGTGAGGATGTGAAGATGGAGTTGGGGGATGAATTTGGTGAGATTGGGGAAAGTTTAGGGGGTGGTGATGTTATACATGTTGATGTTGATGATCCTGTTAAAGGTTTGTTTTTGTATGGATAAATGTTTGTTGGGGTTTGTTTCGGCTTATATAGCGGGCTTATGACTTATTTGGTTTTCGGCTTATGTTTCAGAAGCTCACTTTTTGTGGCTTACTTTGAAACATTTCAGCTTCTATAAGCTTATTTTGACATGATAAGTTTATATAAGCCGAATGTTTCAAAATAAGCTACAAAAAGCGAGTTTATGAAACGTAAGCCGAAAATTAAATAAGCCATAATCCCGCTATATAAACTGAAACAAACATCCCCTTAGTATATTTTCTGTTTGGTGACGAGATTTTAGTGTTCAGAGTATTTTTGGCAAAACTAGGATTAGCTGTAGCAGCATTTAGCAGTTAGCAATTAAGTTATATTTAGGTAGCTACTACTCTACTAGTAGGTTTTAGAGTATCTGATTGTTTTATAAAAGTGTTAACGTAGCTGTATACTTAATTATTAAGTGTAAAATGATGAAAAGCTAAATGCTAACGCGTTATGCTTCTTCAAATAGCATTTGAAAGTAGTGTTCAGAAAATATAAACGCGGCTTTTAGCATTTAGTATATAATGCGTGTTTGGCAACGAAAGGTTAGCTTTTGGATTTTGTTTAAACACTTCTATATTGAACCCTAATAATAGAAGCGTTTAGCTTTTTTGTCCTTTTACACTCTATAATATACAGCTACCTTAAGGAATGCTTTTACTAAAACAAACTTGCAACTACTGCTAGTAAACGTAGCCTGTATATAAAATGTTTAAATTTGTATAAAAGTGTTAATTTTATCAAAGAATGTCGATTTTTCAGCTTAAATATCCAATTTTTAATGACTTATAAATGAAACAGAGTGACTAAAATGACATGTATTTAGTAAGTAGCATGTTTTGTTTTTAGTTTTTTTTTGTGCTTCGGCCGTGCTAGCCTGCTAGGAGTTCTTTGCCTGTTTGGTGGTACATGTTCTTCGCATTGTCGTCAGTTTAGATAATGTGTCAAACGAGTTTGGGTCAAAACTGGTATTTTTAAGCAAAAATGGTCAGGTTGCTTTTACGCTGAAGCCTTGTCCTTCTTTCAAGCTTGGCAACTTAGTGTGTTAAATATGATATTCAAGCTCTAATCAAAATAGACTTGACTTTGCCTTTTGAAATCGTTGTCTTTTTCTGTTTGTACCATTTGATATAAAAGTTAACCTAAAGTATCCAATTTATAAACAGGCGGGTTAATATTGCTATATCTGCCCAGTCCCTTGGTGTCTATTTAGATCTGGTTGTACATTGAACTAAGAATCTTTGAATTGAAAACCAACATGAATATAGTAGGATTGGCTACCATGCGTTTTGACATTTGTTGATCCCAAACATATTTTTGGTTTTCAGTTCATCGGTTCAATATGGTATTTAACTCAAATCTAGTTACATACTCCGTGAGTTTTAATTCTTGAAACTTAAAAGTGACGTTGTTTTAGCTTTATACAACTTTGCTAAGGTTGAATCTCTGGCATCACACCAGACATTATAAACCGTAACTAGGTTTGGTACAGGCATACATTTGTCCTTGTTTCAGATTCCACATTGTCTTTTNTATAGTATATAGTTTCTAGCTTACATGTTTGTTTAGATTCACTTACTTTGATTTCTAAGTATTAGAATATAACATTACAGTTATCGAACAGTCCTAGCTTAAATTTTTGGTTGCTGAGATTTTAGATGAAAGGGTGTTTGGATGTGATGCTGGTTTTCACATTTCAAGTCAAAATGATCACATTTCATTTTACTGCATTTTGAAATGGTAATAATCGCTTCCAGGATGGAAGTTCAAGGACTTTGTTATTTAGTATACATAGTAACAGGTCGAGATGTGATAGCTACTCGATGGATGTCTAAATGCCTCTTTATGTAGCATCTATAGTTATGCGGCAAAGTTATAATAGTCACTTTTAAAATGCATGACCAAACATACCCAATTTTAAGCCATCTACAGTTATGGGTCCAAACAAATGTCTGCTTATAAATTATTTTGATGGTAAATTGCAGAGTTCGGTTTTGTTGTTATGGGACACGAGTTTGATAACTACCCGAAGAAAATGATACGTGACATACGGAGTTGGGATTGGTTTCTTGAAGAACATAAAGAAGACAGTGATGAAGACGAAGATGAAGTTAGCAATAGAAAAGCAAAAAAGGGAAAAAGACGAAAGAGGAAGAAAGGTGCAGCGAATGATGACGAGGATGATGATGTGTGGACGGGTGAGAGTGAGGAAGATGCCGAATTTATTAAGAAACTAAGAAATGACACAAAACCCAATTATAAGACTAGGTCAATAGACCAAAAGAAAAACAGAAAAGGTGCGAGTACAAGTAGAAGTGGTACTGATACTACAAAGAGTTCTGCGATGGACGTTGATGCTGAAGATGATGACGATGAAGATGAAAATGATGAAACGTTGGGTGGTTTTATAGTTGATGACGAGGACGTGGGTGAAGGAATTGACGAGGATGTGGATGAAGAAACCGATGAGGATGATGAAGAGGAAGAATTTGAAGAAGATGAAGATGACGAGTAGTTGTAGGTTTTAAATTCACTTTAGATTTTTAGTGTTTCTACTTTGTTGTATGGTTGTATGTTACTACTAATATATACACTTACACAAGACTGTGCGAGACTGCGAGGCTTGTGATCTTTGTTAATATCCTATATAAAATCGTTGATTTGTTTCATACTTCCATTTGTATTAACAATACTGTCAGTTATGATCTGTATTATTCTTCTTTTGTGACTATAACCGGTACCTTTGATCCAATTGTGCTACGACAATCCACCTATGAGAAGACAGGATTGCTGGATCGGGATTGTGCCTCCAGAGGAGCCTAGACACGATCCAAATGCTTGCTCATTATGTTGTAGGTATCATATGCAGCGAAAACAATCTTTTGGTGTTTGGATTCTTGGTTACACCATATTTATGTGGAATCAGTCACCACGATCTACATGAATATCAGAGTTTTATCCAGTAAATTAACCCCAAAAAAAATTATTAGTAGTGTTATTATGATTTCCATTTTTCTTGTTTAGTTTAGGCATCTCATCATTGCATAAAAAGTTCGATCAGGGCTCAACACATTCGATCACTGTCAAAAACTTGGAGCATGGATTTACTCTATTATTGGGAAATATTGTTTTGTAGTATGTTCATGAATCACTTTCAATACAAAGTTTCAAAGTTCATATACTGTTAAAGTTATGACCTATGAACTGAATATTTGGTTGACTAGTAGTGATCAAATTCATGCTGTCGCTCTCGCTTCCAGTTTGCGTCATCAGATGATTCGGATCCCAATATTGATCAAGTATAGGGTCAAAATACTCTTTCATGAATGATGATGGAAGAGGAGGAAGATCAACTTCATTTTCCGTTTCTTGATCATGTTTTTTTTGGTGCAAAAGGTGAAGAATTATATTAAACTCCAAAGATTACAATCATAAGAATAAGAACAAGATTTGGACACACCCAAAACTTTAACAGACATGAAACATACACTAACCAAAAACAGAGATCCAATACTATCTGCTAACATACACTACTATACCTAAGTGTGATCATACAAGTCTGTCTTTCTTGATCATGTTTGACCAATGGCAATGGTGCATCAACACGACGACCTTGTTCATTGACTGTTTGCAGTTGGAACTGAACGAGTTTCTTTTTCGTATTGGAGTTCCAGAAGTTTTTTTTACCGCACTATCGGTTCTTCCTGGTAAGTAACTTGCTATTTGTGCCCATCTGTTGATATAGAAAATAACAAAAGAAATTAAACATCTTTAATGAACGTATACAAAGAAATTGCGTATAAAGTAGCTCGTGGTCTTTTACACTTATTTCCTAAAATGATGTGTAGCTCGATTATGAGTGCGGCTTCTTGCAACGAAAAGCTTCCTCTTTTTAAACCTGCTCGCAGATAATTATTCCATCGTAACCTGCAACTATTGCCGCATCTTTGTAATCCTGCTTAGCATAAAAACGTAAATGTACTAATTAATAATAAGTTTTGCAGATTTGGATGGTCTACATGCATCATTTGGTGTCTGATTTTTGTAAGCGGGTCATATGGCGTATCAAGTGTTTGGTTTGCAGTTTCGGAATCACCAAGTCTTTGTGGAGTGAGCTCTTGGAGGAGTTTTAGGAGGTTATAAGATTACTCGATCATGCATAATGAGTGAAATAATGAGAAATACCGGCAAGGATGAGCACGGTACCAGTACCGTACCGAATTAGTAGTACCGTTTTTTTCCCGAGCATGAAAAGGGGTACCGATACCGTACCGTATGGGATTTCGGTACCGGGAAATCAGTACCTATCCGGTACTTACCGTTTTTTTTTATAATATGAATGCAACTATATAACAATAGATTCAAAGTTACAGTTGAACATTGAATATATACAACTAATATATTTACAAAACAATGGATTCAAGGTTAGTAGCCATGGAAAGAAATTGATATGTTCAACTAATATATTTACAAAACATTAGTAGGTCAGTAGCCATATAAAGAAATTGACAAGTTATTACCTTGTGCACATCGTCATCATTTAATAGATCGTCTATGTCGTCTATTATAGTTTTTTTTGGACTTTCTTACCCAATCTTGGGTACATATCAACGCCTCAACTACGGCATAAGACAAGTTAGTCCTATACGGGTCAAGAACACGGCCTCCCGTACTAAAAGCCGACTCCGATGAAACAGTGGTTATTTGGATTGCCAAGATATCTAAAAAAATAATAAAAACTTGTGAAAAAACAACAATATAAAACATAAGTAATAAAATCATCAAAGAGAATAGTTGATGAGTGTGTAAATACTCATCATTTTTGTCTCATCTGAACTGCCAAAACATCCAAAAACACTCAAATATGCATCAAAATACTGAAAATATCCCAGGGTTGTGTTTTATATGTTTTAGATGCAAAATGTTTGAAAACAAATGAAAAACGAACAAAGTTTGCACAATTGGCAGTTTCAGTCCCTCAACTTTTAAAACTTGTCAAATCTAGTCCCTGAGCATTAATTTTGAAAGAAAAGTAAACCAAAGTCCTT
>LBNU01010923.1:323148-333682 GCA_014162995.1 Artemisia annua | reverse complement strand
TATAAATAGAAGAGGAGCAGAAGAGAAGAAGGTGTAGTCACTTAGTCATAAATTAGTGTCGAATTAGTATAATCTAAGTTTTTAGTTGTTAAAATTACTTTCAAAAGCTTGTAATCTGTTTCATTGTAATTTGATCTTTTGGTAATCAAGAATTTAAGTATTTCAGTTTCAATCCAGTTTCTCATTGCAATTTGAATTTTCTATTTTGGCTTCAATTACGTTCTAAGCTTAATATTACTGTTTCATAAGCTCACTTAGGTCATGATAAATCATAAGAAAACATAAAAAGTAAAAAATTCAGAAACAAAAAAATATCACAGGGTACCTTTGCATTTGACTGTGGAAAGCTTTGGAAGTTGCCTACAATGGAGGGGCAAGATGGACTTTACCAGCTTATTCTCTGAATAAGCTGGAGCTTGTTGAGCTTAAAGATACTCTAGTAAAGCTAGAGTTGAGGTTTTCTACTTTAAAGTTCTTGAAATTCCAAGTTTTAGTGTAATTTTGTGATTTTATTGTGCAATAGCTTATTACTACTTATCTCTGTCCTTTTATGTTTATTTGGTCTATTTTAGTCATAATATAGCTTAATATTAAGTCCTTGTTTGTTAAAATCATTTGTGTTAACAATTTCCATTTTCACTGTCAAAAGCATAAGTTGTGATTTTAGAGTATTGCCTGTTATTGTCTGAGATTTTGAGCTTAAATTGCCTTATTATATCACAATAAGTCATTTTGAATCAGTGTCATAGTCTTAATCACTCAATTGCTTTGAAAATTAAAAATTGGTTCAGTAAAGGCATTGTTTGGATTTACTGTTAAATATGTGATCCAGTGTCGTATTGTTGTGGTTCTTTGTTGTTTCATGTGTCTTTAGTCTCACTTAGGCCTAAGAAAGCATAAAAACCAGTACTTGTTCATGTGAAAGTCAAAATCAATTGTGATCACTTATCATTTGTTCACTGTGAAGGATTTTTGTTCCAAAATCATCAAATCAGTTCATAAGTTGTTAGGGTTGCTCAATTTCATGTTCTTATAGCTTAATATAACATATTCAGTGAGTAAATCCANATGCAGTTACTTATTATGATGATGATTTTAGGTTTTTTTGTTGAAATGTTGATTTAACGGTTATGTTATCGAGTTACCTCGGTTTATGGTATGTTATCGAGCTGCTAGTTTTTTGTTGTATGTAAAATTTAGTCTGATATTTGTCTGTGAAGGATTTTTGTTCCAAAATCATCAAATCAGTTCATAAGTTGTTAGGGTTGCTCAATTTCATGTTCTTATAGCTTAATATAACATATTCAGTGAGTAAATCCAGATCAAAGTTCATAAAAGTCAAACCTTAGTGTTTATCAAAAGTCAAAAAATTTTCAAGTCTGCCAAAATGGCAAAATAGTCCAGATCTTGCACAAGGTTTAAAACAGATTGGAAATCCAAAGTATTTGTTGATTTGTGTTGTCTTGTTGGTTGTTTATCTTTTTCAAAAAGAAAATCAAGGTTTGGTATCCATTTGCTTATAAATAAGCACTGCTTAAGTTGTCTGTTTGAGTTTTTACCTCCCCTGTGCACAGACTTTTCACCCATCTTCATAAGCTTACACAGAGCTTATTAATGGGCCCCATTGCATGATTCTTGGCTTTTTGGAAAGCCAAGCAACCCATCTTTAAGGTTCAAGTATAAATTTGCATTTTCAAGCTTGTTCAATAGGGCTGCACTTAGCTTTTTGTTTGATCCATTTCTCTGTATATACTGAGTATTCAGTGTACATAGGCTTATTCACAAGCTTACACAGAGCTTATTAGTGGGACCCATCCTGTGATTCTTGGCTTTTTGGAAAGCCAAGCAACCATATTTGCTAGTTCCAGGCTTATTTTGGCTTTTCAAGCTTATTTGATAAGCTAGATTAAGTCCACAAGTTCCTTGCAGATCTGTGTGTTACTGTGAAGTGTTGGATTGCTTATTTGCTTATTTTAGTTTATTCTCTGTGCTTTTTCAGTTCCTTTAGCTTAATTTGTGTTCATATTAGTTGTTTACACCTTATTTGCTAGCTTGTATCCACTGTAGAGCTTATTAGTAGCTTGTGCATCATATAAAATCCATAAATACCTTCTGTTAAGCTATTAGGGGTGCAAACTGCTTATTTTTAAGTTTTAAAATTTTTTTCTTTATTAAAGTTCCATAATTTCAGTATATAAACATTTCTCAAAAAGAAAATTCCAAAAATCATCACTTTTAAGAAAGTGATAGCTTCTATTTAAGCTATTTGGCTTATTGCTCAGCTTTTTTCAAAAAGCAATTTTCATTTTTATAATTTTTATAAGTTCTTGTTCACTTGTAGTATTTCTAATAATNACATAGGCTTATTCACAAGCTCACACAGAGCTTATTAGTGGGACCCATCCTGTGATTCTTGGCTTTTTGGAAAGCCAAGCAACCATATTTGCTAGTTCCAGGCTTATTTTGGCTTTTCAAGCTTATTTGATAAGCTAGATTAAGTCCACAAGTTCCTTGCAGATCTGTGTGTTACTGTGAAGTGTTGGATTGCTTATTTGCTTATTTTAGTTTATTCTCTGTGCTTTTTCAGTTCCTTTAGCTTAATTTGTGTTCATATTAGTTGTTTACACCTTATTTGCTAGCTTGTATCCACTGTAGAGCTTATTAGTAGCTTGTGCATCATATAAAATCCATAAATACCTTCTGTTAAGCTATTAGGGGTGCAAACTGCTTATTTTTAAGTTTTAAAATTTTTTTCTTTATTAAAGTTCCATAATTTCAGTATATAAACATTTCTCAAAAAGAAAATTCCAAAAATCATCACTTTTAAGAAAGTGATAGCTTCTATTTAAGCTATTTGGCTTATTGCTCAGCTTTTTTCAAAAAGCAATTTTCATTTTTATAATTTTTATAAGTTCTTGTTCACTTGTAGTATTTCTAATAATTTTCTTAGATTTTTATCTTTTAATTTAGTATTTATAATAATTAATATTAGTTAAATTAGTTTTAATTGAAAAACCAAAAATAAAATCTTCTACTGTTTAATTTTAATCTCTAGTACTTTTTTATATTTTTTCTAGGTTTTAAAAATCATTTATTATTTTTAAAAAATATTTCCATAATTATTACTGTTCATTTTCTATTTATCTTAATTAGTAGTTAAGTAAATAATTAATAAAATAGTGTAATAATAGTTTTTATAAACTTTTTATAATTTTTTAGGTTCCTGTATTAGTTAATTAGTTTTATAAAATATTTCCTAATTATCTAAGTCACTTTTAGTATTATTAGTAATTTAAATTAGTTTAACTAGTTTAATTAGTAATTAATTAATATTAAATTCAGAAAAAGACAAAAATACATATTTTTAGTTTTTATATCATTTTTAAGTTATTTTAGAGTTTTTAAAAATAAATTTTCATTTTCTTAGTTTTATTTATTATTATATTATATTTAGTTTAATTTAAATATAATTATAAGTAATTAAATAGTTTTTATTTAATATTAAATATTAAAATAATCAAAAAAAATATTTTTCTTTTTAAATTTAATTTTCTTTTTATTTTAAGTTTGTAAAAGTTTCATTTTCACCCCCTGTAGTTTGTTTTTGCTTAATTCTCACTTTTTCAGTACGCATTTGCAATTTAGGTTTATCTGATTTCCTATATTTGTTAATATTGTTTCATAATCTTAATTCCAAGCAATCAGTAGTGTAAAATCAATCCAAATCTTTATCTGGTTACTATTCCCAAATCACTCATTCCCAAAATGTTTTCAAAACACAATTTCAATCTCGCTGGGACATAACGACCCGGGGATACACTGTGCTTACACCGGATCATAAATTGATCTCTCTTCTCTCAGATTTGACTTGTTGACCACACCTGGTTAACTGGTTAGTTTGGGAGGAGTCAATAGTAAATTACCTTTTGCCATTCGAGATACTATTGGAAATCTTGGAGCATTTATTTTCATTAATAATGTCTTATAGCATCTCCAAAATAATAGCTTTTTACTATTCTAAAAAGCTTTTTGAGAGGAGTTTTTGCATTGCATTCAAAGCTTTTTAAAAAGCTTTTTACAAAAGTTTGATAAACTTCGGCTATGTTTGGCGCAGAGCTTTTTGAAGCTTTTTGAGGCGATGAGCGGTGAACAATGAGCTTTTTGATTTTTAGTGTTCGTTTGGCAAAAGAGCGGTGAGCTTTGCTATTTTTTAGGAAAGCTCATTTTTCCAATGCTTCTTTAAGAAGCTGTGAGCGGTGAGCAGTGAGCTGTGGCCACAACTCACAGCTAATGCTCATAGCTCACTGCTACTGCTCACAGCTACTACTCACAGCTATTTTTGCCAAACATAACTTTGAAGTCATTCTTCAAAGTCTTAGTTATTAATTGTTGTATACATTAAATGCATTAAATGCATCAAGTCTTTAAAAAATTGATGCATTGTAGATGCTCTTATACAATTACATTTTGAAACCCGGCTCGACACGGCCGGGTCAACCGGTCGAGCGTTTCAAGATTCTTAATTATTTTGAAACCCAGTGCGAACCGTTGGTTTTTTCTGGCAGAATCAGTGTTTGAAAAGCTGAAAGAAACATGAGTGTCTGGACATGTGTATCAACTATTAGGTTTTTTGTTGCATAAACCGGGTTGACCTGTTGACCTGGCCTGGTCGATCACAGACCCAGTTTTGAAAACATTATTAGATGGGACCATAAAGAAGTAAGAAGATAATAAGACCTAAAAGAGCTTATTGGAGAGCTTATTAAGGGGGGTGTTTGTGTTTGGCTAAGTTAATTAATAGATTAGGCTTATGGACTTAATCAATGGGGTTTTGATAAGCTCTTTTAAAATATTGCTTATTGTGGAGATTTTAAGCTTATTTTTCTTTTTGGGCTATTAGTGGCATAAGCTAATCCAAGCACTCACCAAAAATGTATGAGATTATTTGTCATAAGCTGCGATTATAGATTATGCTTAAGCCCACAAATAAACTTTAGTAACATGATAAAAGCTCGACTTGATTTAAACTGGACACAAATGCAGGAATCAAAGTCCCATCCACTGTTACAGATAGTAGATTTTGGTAATCTGTCGTTTTCGAAAAATAAAAATTTATGAATCTTGGTTCCTCGCGTCCAATATTTGAAGTTGTTCCGCGTATTCACCTATAGAGTTTATTACCCAATGAGATTGTTAAGCTGCACCACATGAATCACGGCCTTATGGCCATAATCACTATAATTGAAACTTAATGTGATAAAACTAAACACCAAACAACATATCATTAGCACAATAATTGTCATTTCAAGTATGCAAAAGCCTTTATATGTGTTTGCTTAGAGATCGTCAAGACTAAAAAAATAAAAAATAAAAAAAGAAGCTACATTTCTATTTTAGATGTCTAATAATAAGTGTTCACTATTTCAACTAATTAAAGTAGACTTTAATGAGTAGATATAATATTTGATTACAAGAAGTGTAATTAGCGAGATTTTCTAATTTTTGTGTATTATTAAAATGGACACTTAATATATATATATATATATATATATATATATATATATATATATATATATATATATATATATATATATATATATATATATATATATATAAAAGACGAAAAAGTAGCTTTATAATGACTATTGGGAATGATAGTCATTCCTATATTTCCTAATTATCTAGCATATAATTGTTTCTAAATGTATCGAACTTGACACCTTTTACTATGTTGTGTAGTCAACTATTTTTTTTACGATTGTGTGTATCCAAGTTATTAATCCTTTCTATTCAGTGAATGCTAAGGTGATTAAGGTCTTTCCGTTAGAGTAAATTACATAAATAGTCCTTGTGGTTAGGCCCAAATTGCAAGTTTCGTCCTTTTCGTTAAAAAAAAACGGTCGTTTAACAAAGGCAACATTAGTCCATTTACCAACGATCATTTGCAACGTTTGTCAATTTACCATCGCCACCACCCACCTCCACNGAAACAGGTGGTGGTGGTGGTGGTGGCGGCGGTGGCGGTGGGGCTTTAGCAGAAACAGGTGGTGGTGGAGGTGGTGGCGGTGGCGGTGGTGGGTGATGTGTGGCGGTGGTGGAAGTGGGTGGTGGCGATGGTAAATGGACTAACGTTGCAAATGATCGTTGGTAAATGGACTAACGTTGCATTTGTTAAACGCCCGTTAGCAATTTTTTAGAGAAAAGGACGAAACTTGCAATTTGGGCCTAACCACAAGGACGATTTATGTAATTTACTCTACCGAAAAACCTTAATCACCTTCGCATTCACTGAATAGAACGGATTAGTAAGTTGGATACACACAATAGTAAAAAAAAAAGTTGACTACACAACATAGTAAAAGGTGGCAAGTTCGATACATCTAGAAACAATTATCCCTAAAATTATACAGTAGCTATTTAAGAAAGTTTTTGACATGAAATACTACTCTCTCATTGTGTCATGTTTCATTATTCATCTTTTCCCTGTTGCGCATGTTTATTTTTTGAGAAAAAATTTATATGAACCTTTTATGACAGTGTATTACGATAATGAACCACTCATTCGTATTTTACGAAAATTATCTTTCAACGCGCAAGCATACATATCGCTTCCGTTAGATATAAGACACGTTGCTCATCAACAACTTAGGAGTAATCACGTGTCCAAACAGCGCGCATAACATCAGCACAAGTTACCTGTGATACGAATAATTCTTAAATACCATTTAACACCGATTGATTTAAGTCTACTATGAGTCTTTGAGATAGTGAATTATAATTTGAACTTGAAGCAGCACCTCAACCAAATGTGAGGAGCCTATCATTTAACAGTATATTCAGTAACCTAATAATTATAAAATCTGAAAACATGTAAACATTTTACTGAAGCACTTACTGATACTTAAATAAGTCAATATAAGCATGCATGGAAAATAAGTGACTTTGTGAACAATGAATAAAGAAAAGCAGATGATGTAGGTCGATCGTGATGACAATGACTAAGAAAATGAGAAGGAAGCAAGATAGAACTGAGAGATATTTTGGAGTAATTTTCTGCATATCATAAACATAAGACTGGTCCCTTTTAAAAGAGATCGAATAGATACATAAACCACTACGGAGTACTTCCTAAAATGATGAAAACATGGAAACGTGGGCATCCCCATCAATCTCCTTTATTCTAGCACAACTCTAACGGACATATAAGGAAAACAAAAGCAACAATTAAAATAGACCAATTAAATAATTGACCCAACATGACATCTTCTACCGCATTAGATTTTGCATGGACTTCGAATGTTGCATAGACTTGGTCACGTAACAGCAGACACTCAAATTTATTGGTTGCTTCCATCAGCTCAAAGTGAGTATACAATTATGCGGCCTTGATGGTAAAAATGGTCTGAGTCATGGTAAGACCAAACAGAATGAATGCAGCAAGTAGTGCAATAGCAGTCCATGGATTACTGAAATATACACGTCTCAGAAATGCCATATGCTTGGGCCAAAAACGATTGCAGTAAGTATCCATTTGTTTGAACACTTCGGAGTAACAGAAATCTGCAATAATAACATTTTTGCATATCTTGTTGATCATATCTGCAGCCTCTTGGTCTGAGCCGAGTAGGTTGACAAGGACTCTTGAGTTTACCAGTTTAGCAATATCCTGTTGACTATCAATAAGCTCATCCATGGCAACTGCATATGATGTAAAGTAATAACTATTGTGAAGGATCAATTGCTCATAAGCAATAAAGTTCCTTAAAATTAGCTCAGTTCTATCTTGCATAACCAGTTTTGGCATTAGAAGATTAGGCTTACTCCAAAACCAGGGTAAAGATGATGATTGAAATTTAATGATCATTGACCAAACATCCTCTTGGTGAGGCTTAAACTTCACCCAAGATCTATCCACTTCTACTGCATTCTTAATAGGAGGAATTGATGCCTCACCGTGATTAGGATTTGATGACTTGGCAGCTGCAAGCTGGTAGCGTTTGTGCATATAGCCAAGAAGATGCTTATGATCAGTTGAATCTGAGTCAACATCTATTACCGAGAAATTTGAGTCAACAGAGGACGGAAGAGAGAAGAGCTCAACGTAGGGTGCCAAACATACGTCGAGAAGCTTGCTAAGAGTAAAAGACACTTCCGTCAAAAAGCAGTCAAACAAAGCTTGAAGAACAAAGAAAGGGACTTGGTTTTCTAGCAACATCAGATCCATGGCAACACGAAGGTTTTCAATCTTAATTGGCAAATACAAATTTTCTTCTTCATGCTTGAAACAGAATTCAAGTATGAAACAACCATCCATAACCATCATCGTGACAATCTTATCGTCATTGTAGTTCTCAATCATACCAGCATAAGATTCTCTGATTCGGGGTATTAAAGTGTTTACCTTTAGCAGACATGCTTCTAACTTTCGCTTGGAAACACCACAACGATTTAATAGGCCCTGATAATAATCTTTTTTCCGCAATTTAAATTCTTGCAACTTCTTATTTTCTCTATGTATAGGTCCTATAGAGACCAGCTGAGGTTCGTATGAACTTTCATTATGATCTCTAAGAATTCTAGAAACCTTGCAAATAGATGGTGGACGTTGGTTGCCACGATTTTCTCCTCTTTCTACACAATCAAGAAGAAAGCCTATAGTCGGGTCATCACTTTCATCCACGTCGTGTGGTATCTCGTTGACCTCCGCGATACAGTCATCGGATGCTTCATCGGTTGGAATAGTAGTGGGCGAAGCTTGTGCGGATTCGATCTCTAGCGGTTTTCTGTCGTTGCTGTTGCTCATTGTGTGTGTGTGACGATTGTCGTCATCACTGTTGTTGCCGTTGTCGTTGTTGTTGTCGTTGTTGTTGTTGTTGTCGTTGTTGTTATCGTTGTTGTTGTTGTTGTCGTTGTGGTTGTTGTTGCTGTTGTCGTTGTTGTTGTCGTTGTCGTTGTTGTTGTTGTTGTCGTTGTGGTTGTTGTTGCTGTTGTCGTTGTTGTTGTTGCTCATTGTGTGTGTGTGACGATTGTCTCCTCTTTCTGCACGAACAAGAGGGTCTATATTGTCGTCATCACTGTTGTTGTTGTCGTCGTTGTTGTTGTTGCTGCTCATTGTGTGCGTTTTTAGTGTGTGTGTGATCAGATGAGGGTGGGTTGAGTTCAAGTAAAACTCTCTTATAGTAAAAATGATCACAGGACACCATAAAAGCTTGCCATCTACCCAACTGTATGATGGTCACATCCGAATTTAATGGTGACCTGGCTAACATTTTTCTTGACAAGTTTTTTGAAAACAAATGTTGCAGGAGTACTATACATATTAATTTAACCGTACGTACTTTTTTAGACTAGAGGTGATGATGTTGATGGCTAGCAACACCCTTAGGGCATCCACAATGTCAAAAACAAGAATAGCTTTTCACTATTTGAATAAGTCTTTTGAAAGGCTTTTTTTGCATTGCATGAAAAGCTTTTTGAAAAGCTTTTTATAAAGACTTGGTATACTCCAAGTCTTTCTTCAAAGTGATATGTATTAAATGTGGTATGCATTGATTGCATTAAATGCAAAAAGTCATGAAAGACTTTTGCCATTGTGGATGCTCTTAGAGGTTGACTAATACTCCCTCCGTCCTAAAATATAAGTCTATTTTTTATTTTTCAAAGTCTTTGTTTCTCGACTTTGACTTTAATTATTCTTTTTCGTATTATATGATACTTGATAAAAAGTATACCAATGAAAGTGCATTTAAAACACAAATCCATTTATATATTTTGCATCAAATATTATATAATACGAAAAAAATAATAAAGGTCAAAGTTGGAATCAAAAGAATTTGAAAAAGTCAAAATAGACTTATATTATTGGACAGGGACGGAGGGAGTATAGAAATTCAGAGTGAGAAGCATTATTTTGCCTTAAAAAAAGACTAAGAGAAGACCTTTAGGGCACGTTTGGTAGAGAGAATTTCAGAGAATAGAAATGAAGCAGAGAATATAAATTCAGAGAATAGAAATCAGTAGAGAATTTTGTTCAATTCTAGTGTTTGGTAACAACAGAGACTTGATCCGAGAAATGAAAAAAAAATATATATATATTTGTTGATTTTTTTTTTAAATTTATTTTTTCTAAATAACAAGTCTAAAAAAATATATTAAAAAAATATTTTTTTATAAATTATATTTTATTTTTAATTTATTTTTTTAAAAAAACTTATTTTTAAAAAAAATTATTTAAAAAAAATTAATTTGTTTTTTTATAAAAATTATTTAAAATTTTTTATTTTTTCTAAATAACAATTCTAAAAAAATATATTTAAAAAAAATATTTTTTTTAATTTATTTAAAAAAAACTTATTTTTTTAAATTTATTTAAAAAAATTAATTTGTTTTTTTTAAATTTATTTTTTATAAAAATTATTTTTCTAAATAACAATTCTAAAAAATATATATTTTCAAAAAAAATATTTTTTTAAATTATTTTTTATAAAAATATTATTTAAAAAAAAAATATTTTTAAAAAACCCTATTATTTTGT
>LBNU01010923.1:289058-319038 GCA_014162995.1 Artemisia annua | reverse complement strand
AACATTATGGAGTCAAATCAGAACACAAGCGAACGGAGATACATTTCTAATACAAAGTATACAAAGGTTACAAGGAGAACTAAACCAAATACAAAAGAGTAACAACGATGAACTAAGCCCAAATACAATATACTAAGCCCAACATCAATTACTTCTAATCATCTCTAAGTCCAACCAGTATCTAATCAGGGTGACGTCTTCTAAGTCCAAAATAAGATCTCTCATCCACAAACTCAGCTTCCTACTAAACCTGCCGCAGGAAAAGAAATGCGGCTGAGCTTACAAAGCTCAGTGAACAGATATAAAGGTAACAAAGCAGTAATAATGATGTAACGAAGTAAAAGAGACAATGCAAGATATAATAATAGTTAGTGAATAAGCAAAAGAGTATAGGGTAAAAGAAACAGTAAAGGTAGAGGTTAAGGTTAAGGTTGTATCAGTATTCTACTACGAGCCAAACAAATCAAATCAAATCAAAGTCTTCAGCATAGTAACCATGTATTCAAAGGGGAGACCTCAGAATACCAAATGTAGTAGGAGGGGAGTCCTCAAGTAACCACGGAGTAGCTAGCTCCCAAATATATGTGAAAGGCATGTATTACACATAGTACCAGACACCAAACCAAATGTAGTAGCAAATCAAATCAAATCAAATCTAGGATGCATCCATACGCCCCTACCCAAACCAATTGCAGATCAAACAAAGGGACGGTGTGGAACATCACTCGACCACACTGGAGTCATGACATTGGTGCATCAATGTCACGGTCATGTTACCTTCATGACTAGGAAAATGCTCGGGGTATAATATTGAAGGGTCAAAGGCAAATCAAATAGCAAAGTCAAAGTCAAATCAAAGTACCAAGATCAAAGGTTCATAATCCAGGTGCATAACAAAGGTTCAAGTCAAAGGGTCACAGATGGCAAGGTTCATAATCAGAGTTCAAATCAAAGGTCCAATATCAAAGGGTCAACATCAAAGGATCAATATCAAAGGATCAATATCAAGGTNTTTTTATATTTTATGGAAAGCAAGTAAAAATCTCGGTTTTGGAAGAGTGTGCGGAATTAGTTGCTAGTCAACTAACCCAATAAACTACTAATGCAATAAAAATAAAATGACAATAAAATAAAATGAGAAAACTTATATATGGAGCAAACGTGTTTACTTAGACTTCATTACTCCCTAGTTATCTTTTATTGATTGATAAGTTTGTTACAATTGCATGGGTGATGGGTTGCATTCCTTAATACCATTCGTGGGGCCGTATACGATCTTCCCCAACTCTATAAGCTTCTATCTCTTCCTATGGCGACACGTTTAGTATCCTAACCATGGCCTCCTTAATATTCACTCATGCATTAAATGCAACCATTAAAATCATAGTACACATCCGATTCATGTTTCTTAAGACGTTCAAGCATGTTACCATATAAGAGATTAGCTAGTTTTCTTAAGCCTAACATCGATTATCATTCACCCAACAACAATTAATAACAAACCATCAATCAACAATCAATAACTACGCTTCATTACATCTAAGCAAACACAAATAAACCTAGCCTAGCATGTTAAAAGAAAGACAAGCATAAGATATAATCAAACAACACATAGACATATTGAATGATTGATGGATAACTTATCTTTAATTGAACATGGAAGAAACAAGGGTATGAAACCCTTGAAAAGGTCTGAAAACCGTACTAGGGTTTGTGTGTGTGTTCCACCAAAAAGTTCCTCTCCATGAATGGAAAAATCCTAAAATATATATAGATATTACATTCTGACGGCGCAACTTATAGCTTCTGACGCCGTCAACTCGACGTGTTTAGGGTTCTCGGATCAACTAGATCTACTTCTGACGGCGTCACGTTATAAAATCCTCTGGGTCGTTGACTCCTCCCAAACTAACCAGTCAACCAGGTGTGGTCAACTAAGTCAAATGAGGGAGAGAGTGATCAATTAATGATCCGGTGTAAGCACAGTGTATTCCCGGGTCGTTATATCCCGACGAGATTGAAATTGTATTTTTGAAAACGTTTATGGAATGAGTGATTGGGAACAGTAACCAGATAAAGATTTTGATTGATTTTTACACTACTGATTGCTTGAAATGATATTGGAACAGTATTAACAAATGCAGAAATGCAATTAATCCTAAAAACCTAAATGCGTACTGGAAAAATGGGAATAAGGCAAAATATGAACAATATAAACTAGAAGGGGTGAAAATGAAACTTTTACAAAATTAAAATGAAAAGAAAAATATATTAAAAAGAAAATTATTTTTTTGATTATTTTAATATTTAAATATTAATTAATTAATTAAACTATTTAAAAACTTAATTAAAACTAATTAATAACAAATCTAAAAAGGATTAAGATTACAAATTACACTAAAAATTTGCAAAATTAATTTCTAAAAATCTAAAATGACTTAAAAGAAATATAAAAATTAAAAATAAATATTTTTGTCTTTTTTTGGATCTTTTATTAATTAATTACTAAACTATTATATTAAGGTTATTTAAACTAGATTAAATAAGAAAATTAGAAAATTAAAAGAGAAAATTACAAATCCAATTTTTACAGATTCTAAATAATGTATATAAGCTAGAAAAATTATAAAAATGGATCTGAGATTAATTTTAAACACTAAAACTATTTTCTTTTTGGATTTTCTAATAAAACTATTTTAATTAAAATTAAATATAAAAATTATCAAATGAATAGTAGAAATTATGGGAAAATTACCAGAAGTGCTAAATATAATTTAGAACTTAGGAAAAATATAAAATTATACTACTGTTTAACAAAAATTTATTGAAACTATTTAATTACTAATATTAACTAATTATTAATTAAACTGTTTTTAATTCTAATAAATACTAAATGAACAGGGAAAATTCTAAGAAAATTTTTATAATTACTTTAAGATACTAGGAATTTAAGAAAATTATAAAAATAGATAAGTACTTAATAAAAATTTAAAAAGAAAAATGAAAATCTAAATTATATTAAATAGAAACTATCACTTTTCTCAAAAAGTGATGATTTTTTGGATTTTTATTTTTGGAAACTGATTATATGCTAAAAATGAACAACTTTTGTAAAATCACTTTTGGTGGAACTCAAAAATAAGCTTTGTGCAATCTTAAAAAGCTTGGTAGTTTGACTTTAGAGCTTTTGGGCAAGAAAAAGCTTTGAATAAGCTATGGACTGAGAACCAATGATGATTTTGAAAATAAACAAGTATAATATGCTAGAAAGAAGCTAAAACATGCAATGGAACACACTCAATAAGCCACAATAAGCAAATAAGCAATCCACTTCACACTCAGAATCTAACAAGCAGGGTAAAATGGGACAACATGCAGGCTTATGTGGGGTCCACAGGGGTGAGCAAGGATCCAAACCAAAAGTAGATCTAAAAAGCTGGCCAGGAGAGCTTAAAAATAAGCTAAGTTTCAGGGTGTGGGGTCTACTAATGACCTAGGTGAGAGCTTATGAACTTGGAGGTTTACACTGACAAAGCAGTATAGACAGGGAAATGGTGCAAATTAAAAGCTAAGTGCAGGGCTAGTAAATGAGCTTAAAAACTTGGAATAAGCACTGAACTAATGAATTTGGTTGCTTAGCTTTATAGAAAGCTAAAGATCACAAGACATGTCCAAGTAATAAGCTTTTTGTGAGCTTATGAAAAGTACTCAACTACACTGATTTCTCAGTGTAGTTGGTTGTTTTGAGAAAACATAATGGACATGATAAGCAATCCAAATAGCATATAATGGAAAATAGAACACAAGCATGTACAATGAACCAGAAGGGCTACACAAAACTACAAAGAACACAATCTAAAACCAAATAATGAAGCTTGTGCAAGCTTATGAAGTTGGTTTACAAATCTGTGCATATGACACTTTTTGAAAAATGAACTAAGAAGAAGCCATTAAATAAGCAGTTTACAAGCTAGATAAAAATTAAACAAAAATACCCCAGTGAAGATTAACAACAAAATATTAACTCCCTACAAGCTTACAACCTAATTCCTAATAACAAGATCACAATTAAATCAACTGTTTTATTCAAAAACTTTTTATCTGTCACTTTGACTTTTTGATTTATGAACACAGTTTGACTTTGGTGAACTTTGGATCAATACTACTTATTGATTATGTTGTTTTAACTTATAATGAACTTAATTTAAGTGACAACAACTATTTATGGACTGATTTGCAAGATTTGGAACCTTAAATCCACACAGTGAACAATTTGAAAGGATCAAAGTGAGTTTTTGACTTTTGTTCAAAAGACTTATGGTTTTTATGCTTGAAATCACTCAGAATGGTCTAAGGTGACTTGTATGAACCAACAATAACAACATATACTGGCTAGAACTCAGAGAATCAATCTGAACCAAACACCTCTTTAACAGATTCAATAATTGATTTTCAAAGCTTTTGTTGATTTAAAACCATAACAATGAATCATAAGCAAACACAATGATGTAATGAACTGAAATGAGCATATAAGAGCAATGTTTAACAACTACTAACAAAGAAAACAGATTATGCAATATTATTCTAAAAACTGAAAAGGAAAATGAAAATACTTAGAACCTTGACCTCTGGCTTAACCAGGGTATCTCTATGCTCTACAAGCTCCTAGCTTATCAAAGATAAGCTAGGTAAAGCCCATCTGGCCAATCCATTTAGACCACTTCCAAAGCATTCCATATTCAATAAGCAAAGGTACCCTGTTGTGTTTGTTTTTCTGAATTTATTAATCCTAGCAACCTAAGTGAGCTTATGATACAGTGACTTGAAGCTTAGAACATGTTTGAAGCTAAAACAGAAAATTCAATTGAAAATGCAAACACTGGATTGAAACTTAAACACTTGAGTTTTTGATTAACAAAATATCAAAGTACATTAAGGAAACAGATTACAAAGCTTTGAAAGGATTTTTAACTACTAAAAATTACAATTTAACTAATACGACATTCAATTTAAACTAGGTGACTACTCTTTCATCTCCTCTGCTCCTCTTCTATTTATAGCACAAAATTAGGGTTCCTTGGAGCTTCCTTGTGCTTTCCCACTTCAATTGGGACCATTGGATGGTCTGTGATTGATCCTAGCTGTTGGATCAATTTTGGCGCCAAAAAAATATTGTAAATTGGGACTGTGGTTGCAATTGGGGGTGGTGCATTTATTGTAGTGGGTTAGTTAGGTGGATATGGTGGAGTGGGCGGTGGGATTTGATGGGGCAAGTGGGGTGGTGGTAAAAACCACCTCTGGCTTCTGGTTTGAGGTTGGGAGGGAAAGGGATGAGTCAAACGGGGGGTTTGACTAGGGTTTTGGGTTTATTAATAAACATGGGGGGTTTTTGGGCTTGTGGGTTTGGGCCAAGAAAAAGAAACAGGCCAAGGGGTTTAGGGATTGGACTGTTTTTGGTTTGGATTTGGATTAAGGGATTTATGAAGTAATATGGTCCGTTTGGTTTTGTAATTATCACAAGGACCAAAACTGTAATTTGGTGAAAGTTGAGGGTTTGGTGTTGTGATTTTTCCAAAGTACTCACAAGGGCTAATCTTGCCATATGATGAATATTACGAGGACTGATGTTGATATTTTCCATTTTTAAAAAGTCCAGGGACTATTTCTGCCAATTCTGAAAATTGAGGGACCATACTTGTAATTTTTCCAAAATTTTTACCACAAGGACCAATTGTGTCATTTATGAATAGTACAAGGACAAAATTTGATTTTTCAAAGTTTTTTTTAAATCCCAAGGACCAATTTTGTCAATTTTGCAAAGTTCAGGGACTAAACTTGTAGTTTCATGAAACTTTACACCAAAGGACTAAATATGTCAACTTGTGATTTTTAAAAAACTTTGGTGACTTTTCATGTTTTTGAATAACCAGGGACTAGATTTGACAAGTTTTGAAAGTTGAGGGACTGAAATTGCCAATTATGCAAACTTTGGTTATTTTTCATCTGTTTTTGATCTTTTTGCATCTGAAACATATAAAACACAATTTTGGAATATTTTCACTATTTTGATGCATTATTGAGTGTTTTTGGATGTTTTGGCAGTTCAAATACGACAAAAATGATGAGTATTTACACACTCATCAGTCGTCTCTCTTTAGCATTACACGAGACGGCCTTCTTTTTGTAACACCTGACGCCGTCAGGTGTTAAACCATGATTTCTTCTCTTGAGCGTCTGGTACAACATAAATCCATCTCTTGTGTCTTCAAGTGACGGCGTCACCTTATGGTGTCTGACGCCGTCAGGTACAATTTCCAGCATGATTTCATGACTTTGTCATTTTCTTCACTTTTTGCTCCAAAAACGTCCAAAATGCTTCATTTTCCAGAATTCCTCTCAAAAGTACCTAAAATGACAAAAGGAACGATTTAAGGTAATATTTGATCATAAAATCACGATTTAGGGATTAAATGACCCCCTAAAAGCGTAACACTTTTCACCTCATCAGTGTGTTTTGTTGTTACCAGTCCAAGTGTTTAATAATAAAGGCGTGTTTGAATTTTTGGTTAAGTATTGTGTTAATATTTTGCGAACATTGAATATTGGACTAACGCGTGCTATTTTATTTTGACATATTGCAATGGGAGTTTCGGATACTTTGGACTTGTTATTTGGACTTTACAAAATAAAACGGAGTAAATATATATCGGACTTGAATTATTTGGATATTGGACTGTATCTAACATATTGGATATTTTGGACTTAAGTCGAATATAATATATTAGACTAACGCATGCTATTTTATTTTGACATATTGCAATGGGAGTTTCAGATACTTTGGACTTGTTACTTGGACTTGGATAAATACAAAATAAAACGGAGTAAATATATATCGGACTTGAATTATTTGGATATTGGACTGTATCTAACATATTGGATATTTTGGACTTAAGTCGAATATAATATATTAGACTAACGCATGCTATTTTATTTTGACATATTGCAATGGGAGTTTCGGATACTTTGGACTTGTTACTTGGACTTGGATAAATACAAAATAAAACGGAGTAAATATATATCGGACTTGAATTATTTGGATATTGGACTGTATCGAACATATTGGATATTTTGGACTTAAGTCGAATATAATATATTATACTCGTGACGAATTTAATATATTAGACTCGTAACGGACCTAAAATATTTAATAACTTATTAAACTAATAAAGGGTTATATAATCCGATAACCAAAAAAATAGCCTAAAACTTGATTCATTTCTAAGCTCTTATTTGTTTAAATTAGTACAACGTGTTTGGAATTAACAAACACGAATACGTGTTAAATTATAATTTGTTGGGAAATATTGTTTTGGAAATTGAGTTTTATTAAAGTCTAATGACTTAGGAAAGTTGTATAAACGGACGCGTCATGCCGAAATTTATAAAACTTTCTAGATATTATATTTTTATCTCAAACCTTTTATTCTTATAAAACCCGACAAGAATCTAAATATATGTTTTATTAAGTTATGGAACCTTTATCATTAACTAGTGGTTTCTTATAAAACCAATTATTTTTATAAAATAGTGGGGATTACTGGGTAAACACCGGAACTTACCATTGACCTATTATTTTCTTATTTTTCCTACTCATTTTCCCTTATTCTTTTTCCTTTATTCACAATCCTTGTTTATTCTTCGTTGGCGTGATTTGTATTTCGAGTTTATGTTTTCATACCACCACACGAAACAATGTCGATACTAAACTTTTACGAACAATAATACTATACTATGTTACAATTAATGATACGAGTATTCCACGAAAACTAAAATACTATCTTTTGAAATCTCATATACAACATACTATTTTACGGGACATAATATGAGATGAATTATATACTTATTAGGTTGTGCCGATCCTGTACCGTTGTGCCTGTACTTCTTGATACCATGTGTTTTGCTACTTGATGCCATTTGTGTTACTTGCATTGCTTCATACTGAGGTGAGTTCATGGCTCCTACTATCTTGTTTCTAAACTATTTTGGGGGAAAATACATGCTTGTTTATACTTAAACTCATTACTTGTTTTTACTTGAAAACATGATTTAGTTACTCATTACATACTAGATTACCTTATTATGGACACAAGTGCTTGAATCATATACGTGAGTTTAGAGCCCCACTTTCTACTTTTATGGACCAAAACTATTCTTTAAAACTATTACGTGGAGAGCCTAAGCCCTGCATCCCATATATGCCCACTTTCATGAACAGTCAGTTCATGCGGGAAGTGCGATTGTTATAGATAGATCTATTGGGGGTGACTCCCCCGTTCGGTTGGCCATACATGGGTCAATGCGAAATGTATATCATATCGGAATCGAGTGTAACGGGATAAGCAATCGCAATGGGCCCCCTATTAGTATGACTACATTTTGCATACACCACTGTCGTAGCTTCGGTTGCATGAACTTAGTGCTAGCGTAATAGTCACTCTTTTTTATATGGCATTATATTCGTTGTAATGTGCATATACTTTGCTTATGGTCCAACTTTATGCTTAATTTTTTTATGGTTTACTTTAATGATATTCTTTTTGACGCTGTAAATAAAGCAGTGGTTACTATTACTAAACTTGATTTGTATGTGAACTATTATTCTCACCTGAAAACCTTGTGGTCCACATTACTAATTTACTTAAAGGTAAACTTTATTTTCATGACATTGTGAGTGACACAATGGTCACAAAACTTTCTATTGAACTCACATTTCTCTTACTGCTTTATTATAAACCTATGAACTCATCAACCTCGTACTGACACTTTTAGCATGTATTTCTCAGGTTCTTAAGGCGATTGCTTACTTTTGGAGGCTTTTGGCATGACATAGTCATAGGTTACTTTTACTGGGACTACTTAAATAAACGGTCCTTGTAATTCCGCACATTAATCATGTTTTGAACTCATTTAATCTTTAATGTAAATTCTCCTTTAAACGAATAAGGTAAATCTATTTTCTTTACTTTTTGTTGTGATCCAATTTAGTAGCACCCCAGTAACTTTAACTTCCGTTGCGTTGTTCATTTTTGGGGGTGTTACAAACATTTGATGTTTAAATATCTTTGTTTAGTTTATCTATCTACTAAATTTAAAATATGAATATTAAAATAAAAGAAAGTAGGGTTGAACAAGTGAGAATCAATAGAGGCGGCGAACATGCAAATAATAAAAACCAACTGAGAAGATACTGGGGTTACTTTTGTAAAATAGGCATCGTGAAGATAAAGCATTTCCCAACAGTAAAAGTGATGGGTATGGTGGCTTCCGAACCCGCCAGTCCTAAAACTTGAGCCGTCAGTTTCAAGTTACGACACCCACCCTCCCCACGTGAGTTGATGAGTGATTTTGGTGGCTTGTGTGAATTAGGTGTTTGGGTTTTTTATTTTTTAATGTATTTATAAATTGAGTTTGTATTTGTGTTGTGTTTTTTAGTGTGTGTGCGCATTTGTGTGTGTATGTTTAAGTGTGTGTATGCAGGTGATATGATGAAGAAGATCGAGTTTTTATTTATTTATTTATTTATTTATTTATTATTTTTTTTAATAATTTAATACTTTTAAGGGTGCTTTTGGTATACGAGAATGACAATGAAGAAATGAATTTGAATCTCTTTACAAGTGTTTGGTTAGTGAGCCGAGGTTTTTATAATGGAAATGAAAACCCAATATATGACATACACCATACGATGGTATATTGCCTCCTTTACTAATTTCTTTGATACCAAACATGTTACTATGGAATGATATTTAACCTCATACCAATTCTTCCAATGTATACCTAGACCCATACTCATAGTGATTCCGATATGCAAACCAAACACACCTTAAGTGTTTAACTTCATTTTTAATTGGGCTGGAAATAGGCTGTTATACCAAACAAATTTTAACAAGTATAACTTTTTTTATTTTTTAATTTTAATTTTGTATTATGTATTTTTTTTTCTTTATAAAAATGTTTTTTGTGTTTTAGTTTAATGAATGAAAAATTAGTTTGTATGTAAAAATGAAAAAGTAAAAAACATGGTGGGTGGGGCCCTTTTGGCTCAAGCTATGAGGGAGGGAGGTATTTTGGCATGTAAGTGAGTTGAATGAGTTGCTGATGAGACGTTGAAGTGGCAAATTAGCTCGAGCCAGTTTGAGCCACGATACTCAGTGCTCTAGGTCCATACCTACCTTCTTATGAATTATTGCGTTTTCTATCGATTATCAAGTTTTGTTATCCAAACACTATTAAACTGATTATTACGTTTTTGAAATGAAATAATCAGATAATCACCATCACATCTCAATCACAAACACTCTCGTAATTTAAATTGAAAAGGTTTTTCTAACTTGTGCATTAGAAGCATAAGTTAAGCACACTAAAAGTACATAGAGACCTACATAAAAGTACACTTGTCTGTACTTTTATGTGAATCCCTATCTACTTTTTCGCGAGCACTTGTGTGTGAGGGCACGAGTTAGAAAATTAAAAACAAAAAAACTTATTTATACGTGCGTCCAAACAACACCACACAACACAAGAAACTTGAAACTAAAAAACAAAAACAAAAAATCCAAGAAAAACAAATAAAGAAAAGAAAAAGTCAGAAGTGAATGACTTCACCTATATTTACGCATTCCAATGTCCGAATCACTATCTATCTATCTGGCCTCTTCAATATCAACAAACAACAACATTAACTCCAACCTCCTAAAAAAAAGAACAACACAAACACATAAAGTAAAACTATAAAAAAGAAAAAAAACACAGGATGGCATCGATGATGACGAGAAGATCAATGTCCTTGATGAAGTCGAGGTCGATGATGATTCATGGGTCATCACGGTTGATGTCTACATCATGGTGGAAACACGTGGAACCAGCTCCTAAGGATCCGATACTTGGTGTTACTGAGGCTTTTTTAGCAGATCCTAGTCCCCACAAAGTTAACGTTGGCGTTGTATGTTTCCTTTTTTTTGAAAAACATTTCATGTTCACTTTTTATTTTTGTTTACTAGGGGTGTTTGTTTCGGCTTATATATCTTAGGGAGTATTTGGTTTTCGGCTTATGATACATAAGCTCACTTTTTGTGGTTTATAGTAAAACGTATATAAATTAGATGTTGGGACCGGGATATTTTCTTAAATGAGGGAGATATTATTATATCGATAAATTAATAATTTATTAATTTAAAGAAATTTTACTTATGGCCATTAATTTTTCGAAGTCTAGTATACTAGTACAATGTATACTAGTTAGATATGAAAAATAAATTAAAAAAACAAGTTCTAATTAACATTTTTATGTATTCACATTTACAAATTAATTGAATTTGTCAGTTCATTATTTTTGAATAAGTAAAAAGTTAGTTTCGTTGATACAATTTCCAATTACGTATAGCCTTAATTGAATTTGTACAAGTTAGAATTATGTATGGCCTTTATATATATATATATGGAAATTTATAGTAATTATTAATTTATAGTTTCATTGGGACCAATATATATACATTGGGGTTTCAAAAAAATTATTATCTTATTATTTCATCGATTAGGGTCCAAATTTGTACTGGTCCCGAGTTGTGACTGAACAAATTATTAATTTTATCGAGGTTATTAATTTATCAAGTATCAATTTATAGAGGTTTTACTGTATTTTGAAACTTTTCGGTTTATATAAGTTTATTATTTCCGGCTTATAAGCACTAAACGGACACTAAAAGTCTAAAACCACACACCGGGCTTGGACCTATTTATTAATCATCTAGTAATAATAATAAACTTATATAAGCCGAAAAGTTTCAAGTCATAATAAACTTATATAAGCCGAAAAAGTTTCAAAATAAGCCACAGAAAAGTGAGCTTATGTAACATAAGCCCAAAACCAAATAAGCCATAAGCTGGCTATATAAGAGTCTTATAATAAGACGAAGCAAACAAACCCTTAGGATATTTTTGTTAGATTTTCACACAAAATGCCAGATCCTTTTGCGGTTTTTAAGACAAAAATGCATAGCCTTATAATGAACTATTTTCCTTGCTGGTTAGTTTTTTTAATATTAATTTATCATAGGGGGGTGTTTGGGTTAGTTTATTAAAGAGAGGTAGTGCTGATTAGCTTATGAGTTTAATCAGCTCTTTAAAATAAGCACATGTTAATCCATTAAAAGTTTGAATACTCAAAACACCCTTTAATTAAGTGACAATTTATAGCTAGAAAAATGAGGATTGCCCACATCTTTAAAAGTTGGTGTCATGTTATACTTTGCTAAAATATTAGACATCGAAGGGGTGTTTGGGATTGCTTATTTTTAAGCAAAAGCAGTTTTGTGTTATCGAAACTGCTTTTGCTTGTTTTGAGATAAAATGGGCAGATTCTGATAAGCGGTGCTTATATCAAGTGTTTATTGTTAGAAATTGGGGTTAGGGTTTTGATGATAATCTTGGATATCTTCTCAAATAGTGTAATGTTCACTTTCCGTATAAAGTATTTTGACCCTATTGATGCCTAGGTATCACGAAATCTTTATCGGGATAATTTAAGAAGAACACTTAGTTTTCTAGGCACTTACTAAGCAGAAATAAAGAAGAATTGTATGTGTTTTTCGTATGTTAGAATGATACAAATGAATCTGTTAATAAACATATTCTGTATGAACCAACAGTCATAACTGTTAGACCCCAGCAAGAGGCGCTGCCCCTTGACCCTGCAAGGGGGCGAACCCCCTTGACCCCTACGTCTTTTTCTTGGTGGAAACATATTAGCTCAAACGAGTGTGCACTCCACACTTCCCTAACTTGTATCCGAGCATAATATGAAATCCCATTGGTCTCATAGTAAATCACAATTACCTAAAATAGTCGATGACACTAAAATCACCAACATTTATTACATACAATGACATTTTGGTGTAAGTTAGTTATGTTTTCGTGATGAATATCAGGGAGCTTATCGTGATGATAACGGGAAACCGGTGGTTCTGGATTGTGTTAGAGAAGCAGAGAGACGGGTTGCTGGAAACCTGAACATGTGAGTTATATGACCTGTTTTATATTTTTTAATTATGAGGCAAAGAATATTGTTATATTGATTTATGCCGCATGTAGAGAAAGTTGTATGGTAAATTTTCTCTAGGATGCCTTATAACTTATGGGTAATTTTGTCATTACTAAATTTTGCTTGGGGGTAATTTGGCATTCGATGTGATTATGTGATAGGATTAGAAATAAAGCGGGGGTGCAAGAGATGGTGTTCGCATGTGCTTACGATGTTTGAAGTTGTGATAATTGTATCTGTTTGAGTGTTTGGCAAATAAGTTTTGATGCAGCTACACTAAAACTTATTATCGCAAAACTAATAATTTGACCCCTTAATAAATAGTAAGAATTGGTCTCATTGTACCCAAACACCCCCATAGGAATAATTCTAACATTGGGTTGCTTGAACATGATTGTTTATGGACCATGATCATTTCTACTTATCAGTATTATGGTGGTTTTATGCGTGTTATCTTTTTAAATCCCACTGACCATTATGATTCTTCTGTCTTTATTTATCTGGCCTTTTACCTTTATTCTTTGCTTTTTTTGAGGATAGTAATCACTTTATTTTGGTACCATTATTGATGTATTGGTATTCCTTTGTTTGTTCTTGGTGGTTGTAAAAGATGTATCGATTTCCAAGTGGGTCTTTTATTTTGCAAACTACTACACCCATATTTCAGTTTTATGGACTCAGTCACGTGAATATGCCAGACTTACTATATGCATTTCGAAGCATTTTCCAGCATATTTAGTTAAGTTTTTATGTTCCTTTGACATCATGCAACCCTGAATGCATTTGATTCAAAAGATAGTTGATCGAGACAAGTATGTTATTGAGTTTTTCTTTAATGATGGACAACTGTGCTCAAGGAACGCTGAAGTTTTGTGTTTGCTTAAAAAATGTGCTCATTTAAATTATATCATTTGTTCTGTGCTCTTTTGTTTAATCATACCTACTCACAGGGAGTATCTTCCAATGGGGGGAAGCAACACAATGGTTGACGAGACACTAAAGTTAGCATATGGGGAGAATTCTGATTTGATCAAAGATAAGCGAATTGCAGCAATACAAGCTTTGTCTGGCACTGGTGCATGCCGAATTTTTGCTGACTTCCAAAAACGCTTTTCTCCTGATTCTCAGATCTATATTCCAGTCCCAACCTGGTCCAAGTAAGTACATTGATCTCCGTTTAAGTCTCTCCTAGAAATCTTTTAAGTAGGATTTGGTTATAAAAAAAATAGCTAAAAGGGTAGGTGGTCAAAATTGGTCAATCGAGTTAATGTCGCCCAAAGTCTAATTCTAATGCGTACAACCTCATAAATCGTTTTAGTTAGAGATTTAGATGATTAATGTTTAGTATCGTTTTTGTAATTTTTGTAATTATATTTAATACATTTAGTTGGTTATAAAAGATGGCAAAAAAGTTTATCCCTACGTGCGCTAAAATTTGACGTATTTCATCCAAAACTTGTTTTGAACCATTACCAACCAGCTCATATTGTCACATATAGTTAAAAGTTGAACGTTGTCTAGCTGTTTTCTTGTTTTGATATGTTTTTGGTGACTTATGATGTGAAATGACAGTCACCACAACATTTGGAGAGATGCTAATGTACCACAACGGACATATCATTATTATCATCCAGAAACAAAAGGTCTTGATTTCGCCTCGCTAATGGATGATGTTAAGGTATCAAAAATACTTTGATGTATACAGAATCTTTCAAAATACTAGTTTCTCTTTTGATAAATTCTCATTTTTTTCTTCATTGGTATTTCAATTGTTTCTCAGAATGCACCAAATGGCTCATTCTTTATGCTACATGCTTGTGCTCATAACCCCACGGGAGTGGATCCTACAATAGAACAATGGAAAGAAATATCTTACCAGTTTAAGGTAAGTACACTTAGCCACTTAGTCTTATACTCTTATTTGATGCTTGTATGGCGTTTCTTTAAGTTATTAGGCTTTAATTGGTTATTGTTTTCAGGTCAAAGGTCATTTTGCGTTCTTTGACATGGCTTATCAAGGCTTTGCAAGTGGTGATCCAGAGAGAGATGCAAATTCTATTAGGATTTTCCTTGAAGATGGCCATCTAATTGGATGCTCGCAATCATATGCGAAAAATATGGGTCTTTATGGCCAAAGAGTCGGTTGCCTTAGGTGATTGCTCTTTCTTATTTGTAGGATTATTTTTTTAATACGATACTAATATGCTTTTTCATCTATCACGCTCAACTTCAAATTTTTGTTTGTAATCCTTTTGTTTGATGTTTAACCTTTGTTTGCAGTTTGGTATGTGAAGATGAAAAGCAAGCGGTGGCTGTGAAGAGTCAATTGCAGCAACTTGCAAGACCCATGTACAGTAATCCACCGGTTCATGGCGCACTTATTGTTTCGATTATTCTTGGTGATCCTGATCTTAAGCAATTGTGGCTCAAGGAAGTCAAGGTACTTAGAAGTTATATATCCTTTGTCTCCTATTTAATCGGAAGTCAAAGCCATCATGGTCCTCACTCTAGGTGGTTATGTTATATCACAAACTAGTCAAGTGAGTAAAATTAAAACGTGGAAACTGCCAAACGGATCAAATGGGTCGAAGTCACTCAAAGTGTATTTTTATTGCACAAAGCCTCATAAACAGAAGAAAAAAAGACATTGTGTCATGCTCTTAAACCATTTTCAGTAGTCTTTTGCTCATCACTAATCAATAACGAAACCTAGAAACAAGGTTGCAAAAAACGCTAGGCGCTAGTCGGGCGGTCGACCACCGCCTAGGTGGATTGACTTTTTCTATATAAAAAATTATAATTGAATGTATATAAATAAATTTAAATATATTTTAACATAAAACACTAAGGTTCACATAATTGATGTTATAGTTAATGCATTATTTAAACAGAAAATACGAAATCTAAACCTCCACATAAGTTTGGAGGTATGTGATTTTGGAAATCAAAGAGGGGTTTCAATTAAATAATAACATGCCTTCAAATCTTCAATAATGTGTGTTTTAATTGTGATTGTTGTGTTTTTATCATCATGAATCGCTCCAATTGTAGATTCAGATGCGTATTTGGTCAGAGTGTGTGAAAAGAGGGGTTAATTTGGGGTTAAAAAAACCCTAATTTGAAGTTTTTTTAAGTGTTGACCCGATCTGACCCGCCTAGGTGGGATGTTGACCGTCTTTTGACCAAAACGTCTAATTCGTTCGCCTAGCTTCAAATCGCCATGGTAAGTGACCGCCTAGGCCGCTTTTTACAACACTGCCTAGAAATGAATAAATGAGTTAGGTGAAATATGTATTTAGCTGGTTCATTAGAGAAGACCATAAAGTATTAGTCTGTCCATTGAACCAATAAAATTTTCATTTTACAGGGTATGGCTGACCGTATTATCGGAATGAGAAGTTCTCTTAGGGAAAATATTGAAAAGCTGGGTTCTCCCCTATCATGGGAACACATAACTAATCAGGTAAATTTACTATTCTACTCTTCAGTCATATCTAGTTTTGTTGACTGTATACTGTAATAACGTGTTTTATATTTAAACAGATTGGCATGTTCTGCTATAGTGGGATGACTCCTGAACAAGTTGATCGCTTGACAAAAGAGTTTCATATTTACATGACCCGCAATGGTCGTATTAGGTAATAATACTAATGTCACGGTAACAAATTATCCAGCTATCTGTTTCACTTGTTTTTGGGTAAACTTCAATTAACACATATATATATGTATGGTACAGTATGGCCGGGGTTACAAGTGGCAATGTTGAATACTTGGCAAAGGCTATCCATGAAGTTACAAAAGCTGCTTGAGGGTCCAGATTTTTCTGCTGTTTGGGTTAAAATTAGTGTCGGGTATTTTTTCCCCGAGAATATACTAAAGAAAATAAAAGGTTTAAAGGCACTTGTACCATTTCATGAGTTTTGATTGCTCGTAGTGGATAGTGATTGTTGTTGTAGAGAACTTTGATAAGTTCTATTATCATTATTGCATAAGTTCTATTATCATTAGCAAAGAAGTGGGTATGTCGGGTATTACCGGTAGCTGTTAAAGCTGGCCACATCATTTGAATAAAACAGATTTGTTTCTTGGAAGTGTCTTTTACATGCTATTAGTGGCATGAAATAGTATGTCAGCTATATGTGGCAAGATGGCTGGTTGAGTAGTTTAGTTTGAAACCACTCTGTATGAGGCGGACTGCGGATGTTATGTTCATTGAAGACGACTTGAAAAGCACAAGCAAAGTTGAACAGGTATCAAGTGTTGTGCAGGTGACTAATATAAAAAATGCATGCGACACTCGTAAAACTTTGGCCGTGCCTCTATGAAAGTCCATGATGCTAAGAAATAAGTTAAATCAAGACCAATAGCACAACCAGCACATCAAAAAACTTGGTTATCATGAAAGAGAGAACAAACACATATTTGGTGGTCTTTTTACAAATTTGGTTTGTAACAGCAAAACTGAAAAACTGGTATCCCGGAAAATGTATATTAATTGCAGTATATAGGTTTCTCCAGCCATAAAACCCAAATCAAAACAAGTGGGGTGGCATATACTAGTACACTTGGGCTGGATAACGATTATAGTTCATATTCTTGTCTACTTAAAATGATCAGAACTTGGCTTTCCCCCATCTTTAAAAGCACTTGTCTGCCTAAAACGATCAGATGACTCGGCTTTCCCCCATCTTTAAGAGCACGCAGATCCTATGTATTTCAATGTGTCACTGTACCCGGCACATTTGTCTTCTACAACCTAAGAAAGATGGGAGATATGTATGCGCAACTGTGAGAATAAGCAACTTATATATTTTAACATGAACTTTTTAAGCAATAAATGTTGCAATTTGCATGAGACATTTCACAAAAAGAAAAGTGAAACAATATTTTACTTGTTTAATACCATTGTTATGACCTTCATAAAAACTGAATCACAAAAAAAGTTCCAATGAAAATAATTTATTTCTAGAAACTTCACGTCAAAGAAAGTACAACATTAGCGACGGGCTATTTGGTCCTGTTTGTGAAATTTTGGCAGAACACCAACAAATTTGGCGTTGCTATTTTTGTATATATGGTGTATGATACTCCACACAAACTTCATGATTAGTAATTCATCAAGATTATAAATCTTACTATTGTGTGATAATATGATGAACCATTCATGAAGGGCTAGTTTCCTCATCATCCACCTCCTCGAGTATAACGTATTTTGCAGGAATAGCGGTTTGAGATCTTGACAACTCATCTACACCTAATTTTTCTTTGTGTAACTTCTGATACCTAATAATTCACAAAATGCATATACACATGAGACACTCAACAATGATCATAAAATACCCAATTAGCGGTTCTAATTATGAAAAATAATAATAATAAATTTAAAAAAAATAATAAAAAAAAAAATCCGGTATTAGTGATCACGTACTTGTACCAGTTGAATAAACTCACACCAAACATTATTGTCACGAGACCAGCTCCTTTAAGCCATGTAAATTCATCATGAAAGTAGAACACCGCCACCTGAATATGAAGAAGAATAGCATTAACAAAATAAAAAGAATTTTGGATATGCACAATTTGCATGTCAGCCGGACATGAATACAGATATCATATACGGGTGCAAGAGATGAATAAAGATAGTGCATTCAGATGATACAGAATAAAAATCCGCTCTGCATCTCGTCCATAAAAGTAGTGGCAAAATAGGCAGGTCAGGTTTGGTAATGGGTCAAAACAAAATCTAGGTTCAGGTCAGGTTGGCCCGGAAGATTTATGTTCAAATTTAATTTTTCCTATAGATAACTCCGATGCTAAATATGGTTATAAAAATGGCTCATGTTGTAGTATCCAAACATTACGTATTGTATCATACCAGTATAGTCACAGCTTCCTTTACAACTCCAGCTATGGTCACTGTTACTGCACTTGTTACTGAGACAAGGATGTACTCCGTTAATACCTGTAATAAGCATGAGCTCCTCAAGTCATTAAACGTGTTTTATCATTTTGTAGTTGAATTTATTGTGCATTACGAATCAACGAATATATTACCATAAAAAAGGCAAGAGTTCCCCCAAAAAGCAACAGGAAGCAACTTCGAATGATATGCCCCGAGCTATCAAAATAACTGCTAGTTCTAAAGTCACCCCAATGCTCCGTAGCAAGAGATAGCAAACCCGTTAACAGGGCCATTACAGGAGTTACATAGCTCATCAAGGTCAGGGGATTTTTCAAACCTGTTCAAATACAATTCATTCTTAGAAAAATACTTATTATGCTTATAGTATTGTACAGTAATAATATTGGAAGTTTTAGCAGCAGTCAAGTGCTTACCATAGACCTCTTTCTTTAGTTGGATAGGAATCAAAGTGGACCAATTTGTTTTCCAGCCCATAGAAAGAAACACGTTTTAGTAAAATAAAAAATATAGAAGAATCGAATTCGAAAAAAAAATAGAAATTCTGTAATTCTTATAGTTAAACACGAGCTGTAGAAATAAACACGTTTTAGTAAAATAAAAATATAGAAGAAACGAATTTGAAAGAAAAAAATTAGAACTTCTGTAACTCTTATAGTTAAACACGAGCTGTACCTGAAGAAGTATCTGAGTCATGCTCCAACGAAAACCAGACATAACAGCGGCAAGCATAACAAAAATGAAACCCCAAAAATTAAACTCGGTTTCTTTTGCAACTGTAATTATGTATTCACAATGCTATTAGGACCGAGATAGATTCACATATACTGGTAAATAGCATAGACTATATCATGTCAGTATAGCACACATGTAATATAATAACTGATTTCAAATACTTAAAATGAGAGGACGCAATAGTGACATGGGTGGGTCAGGGCCGGACTGAAATGGGTCATCTTTTGTACGGGTTGAAACGGGCTGGTCCAGGCCAGGTTCACCCGCTAACATTTGTCCATTAAACCCATTTGGAAGCATTAAAACAACCTTTGGGCATATTTCAACCCATATAACTCGTTGAGCCTGTTTGACACATTCTGCCTCTAGCTAACATTATGTATTTGACCCGTTAGAGATAATCATAACCCAAGTCCAATAAGTAAGTGGGTTGAAATTGCCAACTCTAAGAAATACCGAAACTAATAATCATATCATTTCAAATATGTAACCTGTCATAGCAATAGTATTTTCTTAAGTTAAATTTACGAGTATCACTTAATCATTTACTCGTATTTGCCTAAAAGCAGCATACCTGTTAATAGGACTCCAGCTGATATAATCAACATAATTCCTAAAAGTTTAAAACTTGGAGACTCCAACCTACACAACAAATTAATTTATCTCATTAGAGGTCAACAATAGTTAGTACAATTTTGTGTTTCCAACCATAATATTTTCATCAGTATTTACGATAAATAGTAACCTCAAAAGATATATAAATAAGATTACCTGAATGCAAAGGCAAATATTAGGAGAAATATAGGAGCAGCAGATTTACACTGCAAAACAAAAGAAAATCTAAATAATAATGTTCCATCATTTCAGATTAAAGTGAGGAGAGAATGATGACCAACCATGGTAGCAAATGTAACTGTGATGAAAACGAGAGATGCATTGCTCAAGTTAATATCCAGTGCTGTTCCAAGAGCTGTCGGTACAACTGTGAAATGCAAAGTGGATCTGTAGCATTAGTTGTAAGAAAAGTTAACTAAACATCGTCAATTTGGAATATATAGGTAAAGAAATGGATACAAAACATTGAGTATTGGTTAATTAAGGTGCTTATTGCAATATAAACAACAACTTAAGTGCAATTCAAACTCACAGAAATAGAAACTAAAACTCAAATGCATGAAATGCCTTAGAAAATTAGACAAGATTAATTACCTCTCATAAAGTAGTCTTTCCATGACATAGTAACAGTTGGTTGAAATCTTTTCGACCAAAAATAAGTGACCGCATTTGAAAAAATAGCTTGCATTGAAAAATGAATTGTATTCATTAATAGAGGAGCCGGGAATTTCCCCATATCATCTCCCAATAGAGTCTTATTATACCTATTACCATCAAAAGCACATTATTAGACTACAATTCAAGATGGTATTAGCCTTGTGAAATAAAATAAATTAAGGGGACTTACAATGTCAAGAACGTACTGAATGTATACCAAACAAGTATAAAAAACAGCGTTTTCAGTATATCAGCAACGACAACAGGGTTCTTGGAGCTAGCCAAAGCCGCCTTGTTATCAGTATAATCGGTATGTGGGTAATTTAACCCTTCCTCAGAATCATTTTCAATATCAAAAGAAACACGCTTCTCGTTTATATTTGATCTCCGAGGACTAAGCGTAGGAGCCAACTCGGTACTGCTACTACCATTCATCTTTACACTTTACACCACTATGTCAAGATCTAAATTATCATTACTGAACACAATATCTTCACTTTTCAATCAAATCAATCCCTTCGGTTTTCATAACTATGGTCAGAGCATCAAAGCCCCAACCCCATAATATCTACCCACCTTCAAAATTTTTAACCAAACTTAAATCGAGCTCACCGATCCAAGTGATCCAAGTCTTGTAAAAGTTACCTGCTTTGACCAATAGCCCAATCAGTAATCCGACAAGGAACTCAAAATCAAAAGGGTTTTTGCCATAAAACCAATAAACTTTTACACTTGTACCATTATAATCATTTGACTTTTTGTTTACATCAGGCCATCAGGGTCATTAGAAGATGGCTTTGCATACTGTTTGGGTCAATTTGTAACCAATAAAATTAACATCGTTTAGTTAGAAATTGAGCCAAAAGGAACAAGTGTCAAGTGTTTCTTCTAATGACTCAAATGTAAAATAGAACAACGACGAAAATGACAAACACATTAAAAAAAGCCCAATCTTAAATAACCTACTCAAATAAAGTTTAAAGTTAACTAAAAATTCTCTAATTGGACTAATTCATCATAAAAAACACAAAATCATATCCAACTACCCGAGTAGTCCAGTTCATTCAATCAAAACCCTAAAAAACAGCTCATAACTGCATTGAATCAAGGGTTATACCTAATAACCTTTCTTATTCTATCAAATATAAAAACAACACGAAATCGAAAAAAGTTCATCAATCCATGTGATTCAATCCAGGCCTTCTAAACATTTCATAATTACATCAAATGCACTATCATAAGTTCAACAAGAACACAAAATCTTAAATCTTTTTCATTTCATTAAACCTGAAACCATATAGGCTATTTTCTAACTAGATCAAAAAACATAAACAGCACCAAAACCAAATGTCCAGTCAGAAAATCTTAAATCTTTTCATTAAACTAAACATCAAAATGAAATGGGTATATTCTTATATTATCAAAAACCCATAAAACCAAAATATAATAGAATTATACAAGATCAAGAAGCATGAATGAAAAAACATACCCAGAATGTAAAATGTAGAAAGCAATAAGCAGAAATGTGTTAACCGACAAAAATTGAGGAGATTATAGATCTTGTGAAAGTTAGTGAAAAAGATGTGTTGTTGGATATTATTATTAGGTTTGGTTTCTTGTCTTGTCAATGTTGTTTCTAGTTGTTGGTCTACGTAAAGATATATGGGTAGACACTAGTTGATGATGTACTTTCAGTATATTTTAAGTCAAAGATTCAAGATATTTTTTTCTTATTCCTCCTTTTTTTTTTTTTTTTTTTTTTTTTTTTTTCCTTTTATTATTATTATTATTTTTTTTGCTAAAGATATTCAGGGAATGAGAAATATGAGAAATAACTATAATTACATATTTGAGATGCATCGACTTGAATTAAATGCATTTAAATTCCTTTAGATGCATTCCAGTTAGTTTCAATTGCGATTTTAAAGCGAAAATGATGCAGATTAGTACTGGTAACATATTTGATGTGCATTGGACGAAAAATACATAGGACTCGCCTAACTTGATTAAATGCATTCTAGTATATGTATATGCATCTAATTTAAGCTACAAAATATATCAGAATGAATATAATTTAAGTCGATGCAGTTATAACGTTTAGTTATGGTTATTTCTAATCATTTTCATTTCAACCCAACGCTAACCAGATTTTCCACTAAAATGGACTAAAACTTTATCATTTTATAGAGGTTGACATGACCATCTCGTGTTGTTTTTTTTATTTTGAATGTCTTAACAACCTCTTAATGCCTCTTAAAGAGCCAAACCTCTTAATCGGTCAGACGTTTTGGGCGTTCAGACTGTTTTTTTTTTTTTTTTTCGTTCAGACGCGGTCAAAGGCAGTTACATCTTAATGGTCTAGACTTGTGAGAGATGTCTTAATGCCTTGACACAAAATAACCCAAAAAAAAATAGTACGAGCAAGCAAATGACACACCACCTTACTATTTACGCCTCAGATTTATATTCAGATGTGCGGGATTCAGAGATAAACAAACAACACCTTAGCCTTTTGTTTGTGTCTCTTTTTGTTTTTTATTTGTATCCTTAATTTTGATATATTAACATACTAATTCACGGTGTTCGTGACAGGCTAAAACCGAGTAATATCTTCCACTTGGGAAGGTTGACGTGGTCACAACAATAAACCTTAGTTGAAAAAAAAATATTGGGTTAAAGATACAAAGATTGTCATTCTAATTACACAAAAGAAACAAATTTGCCGCCAATCAACTAAAAGTTTGAACTGTACTGTACTATTTATAACTTTTGAAGGCAAGGTACATGTGATTCTTCTAAAAAGAAAACAAGTCTTAACCCAAGTTGATTCTTTTATATTGACTCAGTGCCAAAATCACCCATTTTGATTTGTTAGCTTTACCCAAACTAACCCGCCGATTTTGCCACTCTCATGTAATTTGAGAGAAAAACTAGAGTTCATGATCAGACATAGGCTAAACTTGAGCTACCATTTTGCCAGTAGCAAACATCATGTTCATATCAATTACAGTATTAAATAATGATATAACAGAAGCAGGATAGTAAACACGATTAAACTGTAAACCACATTCCCTGAAAATATAATACAAACGCTTAAACTTGTATCTGATATCCAACAACGTTCGACAAGCATTAAAAGACAAAAGTTTCGACCCAATGTCCTCTATGAATATGGTATACTTATCGCACATCTAGCTTACCAGTAGGACTAAGATTCCCCATCTTTTCTGTAATTTTATCTAAATTGTTCATACTCCACAAAGATTTAATTACATCTCGTCTTTCAGATTGAACTTCCTGTGTATCCCCACCACCTGGTGTTTCTGTCAAAAACTGTTCCCAAAACACATCGTTTGCTCCTGTTTTCACTGGCGCCACATCAGCAGCAGCAACAGGCTCAGCATTTACATCGATACCAGAAGATTTAGTCTTTACCCGCGAATCTTGATTAGTATAGATCAATGAAACAGTAGGGCTATCAGCAAGATCATATTTTTCTTGACCTGATGTTTTAACATCGTCTACAAAATCAGCCCAAAACTTTAACTTTGAGTCCAATTTGGTTATCAGCCCGTGAATATCCAAATTGTCATTTTCATCTGCATTGGCTTCATCTTGTAAGTATGTAGATATCATTAACCTTCTCTTTTTGATGTTTGTTTCCAGTGAAATTTTGGGTTTTTCTAGTAATTGAGCAAGAAACGATATCATTTTCCTTTGCTTTAACTTAATGCTGTGCAGACGTTCGTTTAAAGAAGTTATCTTTGTTTCGTTTTCTTGATTTTCCCTCTTATGATTTTGCAGTTGAAGACGAAGGGAGCCTGTTTCATTTTTTAATTTTTTGATATCATCTTCGTATTCCTGTCTTTCTGATGGTGATAATGCAGTTGATAAGGTTCCTTGAGGTGGTGTTGAGTGGCTATGGATTGGCTTTCGTCGGTGAATATTCTTTAAAAGGTGTCTTTTTCCTCTTATGAATTCATCGTTTGCAAATTCCCATTGGTCGGGATCTATCTTCCTAAACCCCTGTATAAATCGTTCTCAGTAGATTGTATCACATAAGGAAGTGAATTTGAATGTAAAAACAGTAAAGATATAAATCAAGAGTTACGTATAAAGTAGTGGTTGCATAATCAGGACTTGCAGATAACTGGGTATGTAAATTTTGTCCATATCAAATTAAGGAGGTTTCCACAACTGATATGTCAAAGTAATCTTATGCTTTTTGGAGTCATTAAAAAAGAGGGACATGTAGAAATCAAACATAGCATTTAAAGCATAGAAGTAGAAGCACTGAGCTTATTTTTTTTAAAACAGCGTAGTGTTGACTGACTTGTGACTAGAAGCCACAACAATCACTTTGTCAGTATCTGAATAAACAGATTATACTCAGGAAATTTTTTTATTTATATACCCTTCCAGTAACCTAAACTGAGAGTATTTTTATTCCGTGTCACAAATCATCTCAAATTTACACAAACTATGCTCTTTGGCCTTTTTATATCAGATTTTAAACACACATTCAGCAATATGATTCTGATTATTATAACTTCAAACTGCAGTCGACATCCAGACATGATCTTCCACTAACCATCTTATTAACTCTGATTAACATATTCTAGTTATTCAATATCACATAGCGACAAACAAATTCACACCTAACTAATCACTTAAATAGATGGTTCCCTGATGGTGCAATTTTTCTTATTATGCCTTTGAAAATACGATTTATCAACTACAAATGTTGATAAGTGTGTCCCAGGTTATCCAGAGAACGCATAGCTACATATTAATTATACAAAATCTTATAATGATGCACTTCAGCGAACATCTAAATCATAAAAAACAACTACAAGCAATTTTCTTAGACTTTCAGCAACTACACCTCTACAATCAACTAAGATATGACAAAAATGCCGGTTAAATGATAACAGAGTCCTCACAACAGATCTTCTGAATGTTAAAGCTTGTATCCACTTAGATGGTCATTTAGGCTTTAACCACCCCTAATGGCTTCGCTGACTAACTAGTTACTGAATTGAGTGTCTCAAATACTAATAGGCTGCTTGATATTGCTTATTTTTCTGCTTAGCTGCTATTTTTTAAGCAGATATGCGATTTGCAGTTTTTTAATAAATCAAATGGCTTCTGCAAATATGTTATTTCAGGGCAAAATAAGCAGGTTGGAACCTGCTTACTTCAAAGTACTAATTTAAGATAAAACTGGAATGACCTGTAGAGTTTAGACCCTCCTATCTAACGTATTTTTTTTTAAGTAAACGCAAATGAGCTTTCTTATCATGTCTTTATCAACCTATTGCATTTTTCAACCTTGTTTAAAGCATAAGCAAATCCAAACACCATTTCCTCAAGTGCTTATTTTTATGTTGATTATGCATATTTGCTTGTAAGCATAAGCAGAAAATAAGAACTCCCAAACACCGTCTGAAGCTAGAGAGCTTTAACAGGTGTAGCAGAAGTAATCAGATTTACAACATTAATCAGCTTGGTAAGTCCCAAAAAAGACTAAATNTTATCAGCCCGTGAATATCCAAATTGTCATTTTCATCTGCATTGGCTTCATCTTGTAAGTATGTAGATATCATTAACCTTCTCTTTTTGATGTTTGTTTCCAGTGAAATTTTGGGTTTTTCTAGTAATTGAGCAAGAAACGATATCATTTTCCTTTGCTTTAACTTAATGCTGTGCAGACGTTCGTTTAAAGAAGTTATCTTTGTTTCGTTTTCTTGATTTTCCCTCTTATGATTTTGCAGTTGAAGACGAAGGGAGCCTGTTTCATTTTTTAATTTTTTGATATCATCTTCGTATTCCTGTCTTTCTGATGGTGATAATGCAGTTGATAAGGTTCCTTGAGGTGGTGTTGAGTGGCTATGGATTGGCTTTCGTCGGTGAATATTCTTTAAAAGGTGTCTTTTTCCTCTTATGAATTCATCGTTTGCAAATTCCCATTGGTCGGGATCTATCTTCCTAAACCCCTGTATAAATCGTTCTCAGTAGATTGTATCACATAAGGAAGTGAATTTGAATGTAAAAACAGTAAAGATATTAAATCAAGAGTTACGTATAAACTAGTGGTTGCATAATCAGGACTTGCAGATAACTGGGTATGTAAATTTTGTCCATATCAAATTAAGGAGGTTTCCACAACTGATATGTCAGAGTAATATTATGCTTTTTGGAGTCATTAAAAAAGCGGGACATGTAGAAATCAAACATAGCATTTAAAGCATACAAGTAGAAGCACTGAGCTTATTTTTTTTAAAACAGCGTAGTGTTGACTGACTTGTGACTAGAAGCCGCAACAATCACTTTGTCAGTATCTGAATAAACATATATACTTTCAGGAAATTTTTTTATTTATATACCCTTCCAGTAACCTAAACTGAGAGTATTTTTATTCCGTGTCACAAATCATCTCAAATTTTCACAAACTATGCTCTTTGGCCTTTTTATATCAGATTTTAAACACACGTTCAGCAATATGATTCTGATTATTATAACTTCAAACTGCAGTCGACATCCAGACATGATCTTCCACTAACCATCTTATTAACTCTGATTAACATATTCTAGTTATTCAATATCACATAGCGACAAACAAATTCACACCTAACTAATCACTTAAATAGATGGTTCCCTGATGGTGCAATTTTTCTTATTATGCCTTTGAAAATACGATTTATCAACTACAAATGTTGATAAGTGTGTCCCAGGTTATCCAGAGAACGCATAGCTACATATTAATTATACAAAATCTTATAATGATGCACTTCAGCGAACATCTAAATCATAAAAACCGATAATTATCAACTACAAGCAATTTTCTTAGACTTTCAGCAACTACACCTCTACAATCAACTAAGATATGACAAAAATGCCGGTTAAATGATAACAGAGTTCTCACAACAGATCTTCTGAATGTTAAAGCTTATATCCGCTTAGATGGTCATTTAGGCCTTAACCGCCCCTAATGGCTTCACTGACTAACTAGTTACTGAATTGAGTGTCTCAAATACTAATAGGCTGCTTGATATTGCTTATTTTTCTGCTTAGCTGCTATTTTTTAAGCAGATATGCGATTTGCAGGTTTTTAATAAATCAAATGGCTTCTGCAAATACGTTATTCAGGGCAAAATAAGCAGTTTGCAATAAGCAGGTTGGAACCTGCTTATTTCAAAGTACTAATTTAAGATAAAACTGGAATGACCTTTAGAGTATAGACCCTCCTATCTAACGTAATTTTTTTAAGTAAACGCAAATGAGCTTTCTTATCATGTCTTTATCAACCTATTGCATTTTTCAACCGTGTTTAAAGCATAAGCAAATCCAAACACCATTTCCACAAGTGCTTATTTTTATGTTGATTATGCATATTTGCTTGTAAGCATAAGCAGAAAATAGAACTCCCAAACACCATCTGAAGCTAGAGAGCTTTAACAGGTGTAGCAGAAGTAATCAGATTTACAACATTAATCAGCTTGGTAAGTCCCAAAAAAGACTAAATCAGCAGAAATTTCAGCCAAACTTGTAGGCATATATACCTACTAGACGAGTACCCGTGCATAGCAACGGGATTTTATAGCGACACATAGTTTATTGATAAAAAAAGTTTATAGGTTATAAACGAAAAACAATAAAAGTTTGAAGATTTGGAAATTTAACATAATGTTTTGAAACCTGGTTCAACCCGGGTGGTTCAACCGGTTGAACCGTTCCAAGCAAAAAATGGATCGATTTAAACCGGGTCAACTTGCTAGGTTGGATCGGAAATGGGTCAAATTAAACCGGGTTAACCCGCCGGGTTTGAAGCATCCCGGGTCAACCCGGTTTGTGTTTTAATTGGTTGTACAATGTGAATAAATCATTGTACTTTTAAGTAATGGATAATGTTTTGAAACCCGGTTCGACCCGGGTGGTTCAACCGGTTGAACCGTTCCGGTCGAAAAATGGGTCGATTTAAACCGGGTCAACTTGCTAGGTTGGATCGGAAATGGGTCAAATTAAACCGGGTTAACCCGCCGGGTTTGAAGCATCCCGGGTCAACCCGGTTTGTGTTTTAATTGGTTGTACAATGTGAATAAATCATTGTACTTTTAAGTAATGGATAATGTTTTGAAACCCGGTTCGACCCGGGTGGTTCAACCGGTTGAACCGTTCCGGTCGAAAAATGGGTCGATTTAAACCGGGTCAACTTGCTAGGTTGGATCGGAAATGGGTCAAATTAAACCGGGTTAACCCGCCGGGTTTGAAGCATCCCGGGTCAACCCGGTTTGTGTTTTAATTGGTTGTACAATGTGAATAAATCATTGTACTTTTAAGTAATGGATAATGTTTTGAAACCCGGTTCGACCCAGGTGGTTCAACCGGTTGAACCGTTTCGGTCGAAAAATGGGTCGATTTAAACCGGGTCAACTTGCTAGGTTGGGTCGGAAATTGGTCAAATTAAACCGGGTCAACCCGTGTGGGTTTGAAGCGTCCCGGTTCAACCCGGTTTGTATTTTAATTGGTTGTACAATGTGAATAAATCATTGTACTTTTAAGTAATGGGGTGTTTTAATAAGAGTATTAATTACATTTCACTTTTCTCTCTCATTTGACTATTGTTGAAAACTCAACATTTCACTTTTACCATTTTTCCATTATAGATAGTATAGATATGTAGTATAGATATAGATATGCACATCTCCCTACTTTGCCAAAAATTAAAATCCTCATCTGGTAGAAATAAATAAATAAATATATTATATATATATACATATACATACATATACATATACATATACATATACAATATATATATATATGTATATATACAATATATATATATATGTATATATATATGTATATATATATATGTATATATATGTATATATATATATGTATATATATGTATATATATATATGTATATATATGTATATATATATATATATAT
>LBNU01010923.1:245470-255685 GCA_014162995.1 Artemisia annua | reverse complement strand
CCCCCCCCCCCCCCACACACACACACACACACACACACACACAAGTATTTAAACCTTTGCAAATTACTTTAATATTTTGCGTATATCATAACCATGAAATAAGTGATGTTTGGCGGAAAGTATGTTAAAAGGATAGATTTTTCCTAGTACAGTAACGTGATTATGAACATATCCCACTCAGCTGATCCTTTTTTTGCTGAAATGATAATTCTTTGTACTTTTATTTCCACAGAATTGCAGTGGTGGTTTATCCTCTGTTAACACAAGACGTGATAATAGTATGCATTTTGCCAGACAAGATTCGAGGTCCCAAGGTTTTTTCATGAGGCCGGGTTCAGCTGAGAAGGTTTTATATTTGCCTTAAATTAGTGTATAGTATTAAACCTCTTCTTTTGAATTAAGCATCTAACATTTAATATCGATTCTTCAGGATTCTATTGACCAATCAAACGGGTCACTTAAGTCAACTCGTTCCCACAAACAGGCGTCCTCTGAACTTGTGATGCCCATGTTTTCTCAGCCTGCTAGCATTAATTCCAATGTGCCAAAAATTAGAAACATTCATTATGTTGATGATTACAAGTTACCTTCTTTACAGCCACCTAAGTTTTCCAGAACAGCTACAGAAAAAGTTGTACCAATGGAATGCAGACCCGAGAATAACAAGCATACTACTAACCATATCGGTAATCAGATTTCTCGTGACATATCAGTAGTGTTTACTCAAGTTTTCTGTATATTTCTGAACAGACACTTTATATGATACAGGACTTGAGAAAAAACGATCCCCGAGGATGGAATTTGCTGAATTTAGAGGAAAGTATCTCCTGCAGATAGAGTTGCCTGGGATTAGCATAGGTGATATACGAGTTGAAGTTGATAATACAACGTGAGATTATTTCTCCAACTACTAATTATTGTTAATTTATTACTAGAGCCTGTAGGTGACAGAATGGACCAACCGGATAATAGATCATAATGGGTCTTATTAGTAGGGGTGGCAATTTGTGCAGGGTTCAGGTTGACAGATAGTATCAGTCAACCCGTATATTCGAGTACGACTCGTTTAGTTAAGAAAATTCAAATCCGATCACGTTTAACCAACATATCAGTCAACGCGCGGGAAAAGGGTTTGGGGTCTTCCAATACCTATAACTACAGTGACAGATATATTATCTAAATCAGTAAATAAAATAAATAGCAATTTAAGAGGCTGTATAAGTTTTTTTTTTTTTTTTTTTTTTTTTTTTTTTTTAACTTTCAACCCTTTCAGCCCGTTCATGTTTTAACTAAATTTCTGTAATTTAAATAGTTAACGACCCATTTAAAGGCATATAGGAAAAACTCGACACTTTTAGTTGTGGCCTGCTACAAGCCATAGATGTTTATATCTTTATCTTTTAAATTCCTGATGAATGCTGTCAAATATTTGTTGATAGTCTGACTGTGCGAACAACCAAAGGGAGGACTACAGCCTACTCTTTAAGTGATCGCACCAGCTCGTCATATTACAAAAGTGATGTTCTTGAAGAACCGTTTGAAATCACATGGCCACTACCCTTCGACGTGAACCCTGATTCTGCTTCAGCTGAATTTTTGTAAGTCAGCACCATCCGTTTATCCCTTGTGTCAGCATTTGTCCTTGTTCTAATTTCTACTACTTCTTAAAAATAATTGACGTGCTGCCTGTGATTACAACATGTATAAATTCAGTTAGATTCTAAGTTTATTGTGATGGACCAGGTAAGGGGTCAAAATATGAAAATATGTCGTTTTCGTACGCGTTGGGTTGGCTCGGAACACCTTTCTCCATATAACATACAAAGTACTTTTTTGTAGAACAGCTAGTGTGTCAAATATGATCAAAACTTGTATCATTATGTTTATGAGTTTAAAATAACTTTAGACGAATTTTGACCACTTCAAAAGTTTCATTTTATCTTTTTTCTGTTTGACCCTTAAAAAAAACTTGATGAAACTTGATGCTGATAGAAGTTACTTATGCAGGGATGGGCTTTTACGCATTACCATTACTAAACTTCGAGTTCCAGTCTGGTGAAATGCAGCTTCTCGGGTGATTTGTATATATATGTACTTGTATATTGTAGAATCAAACTGAATTTATATAGATGTACTTAATTAGTAGTTTATAGGCTACTCGATGCACAGTACACAAATTACATAAATATGTTAATATTTACCTCAGTATCTGCACATGGCAACTCTTAGTGTTGTGTTATTATGGTTAAAACTTAGCTGTTATGGGACTAATAGAACAAAAGGGTTGAAACGCGAAATCTGTTTCGAGTCAAAATGGGGCTTTAGGTGCGCTGAGTTACATGCCAAAATGGGTTTTAGTCAAAGCATGTAGTATTTTAGACCAATCCAAAGCGGTCAGAATTGACTGCAAACACTATTTTTGTTACAAGCAGTAATATCATCTTTAAGTAATGCTTAGGGGCTGTTTCTTTTTTTCCTTAGGATTCATATGGGTCCCACTTTCATATAAGCATCTTAATGGGGAGGAGATGAAAAATGAAGCCTTGTGGATATAGACCATTTAAGGTATTTTTGTGGACCCTATCTAAAAAGTAATAATATTAAATAGCATCCCTAAGCTAAAGGGAAAAAAGAAACACCCCCTGTGAGCTATTAGAGATGTATCAATACACATCTCTTATACATTTTTGGAATCATTAAATAAAAAACGGACGAGGTTTTTCATGTGACTGTTTCGAACCATTTCTCTAGCACCCTCAAATGTGTAACTAGTAAGGTTTGAACAGTACACCTCTTGTGAGGACATCGGCTCACCACTAGGTGTCTAGTTCACTTGATTACGGTTTTGAAATCTTTGAATAAATTGAATTCAATGTCGGTGAATGAGTATTTTTCCACGAACTTTATAATACGGAGTATAAGTTTTTTTTTTTTTTTTTGCTAATGGACCATGAGATTTTAAATGAATATTTATTCTATTACCAAAAATACTAATCTGAAAGGTTCATACTCCATTTGCCAAAAATGCTCATTTGAATGTGTAAGCATGTGCATTATTTAATGTGTTACATATATTAGTATAAAGTTCAATACTTGAATTGGCAATTACCAAACCATCTCTACAATGCAAGTTCGTTTTGAAGAGTCGCTTATCATAATTTCATAATCCTTGTTATAGATATTTTGTAATACTGACCATCATACTTTTGCTTTGAATATTTCAAACGATATACAATAATATATTTTTCAACATAGAATATTCACAAAACGTTCATTTTTTATGGGCACTTTTAAACAGCATATTTGTTTTGACCTTTTCAACGCAAAGCTTCTGATTCTTATTACAACTATGGGTATGTTCGGCAAAACTAGTAGTAAACTATAAACTGCAAATTGTTAACATGAGCTACAAGTTATATATTTTTTTCAATAAAAGTATTTGGTAAATTAGCTGTTAATTATAATTATGAGATATAAAATAACTATATATAATTGTAAGCAAATGTGAAACATAAAAATAATACGCATTATATTAATAATAATCGTAGTGCTTTAAGACAATATGCTTGTAATAGTCATTGACGACATGCATTACATATTAGGGTCCGTTTGGTTTGTTGCTAGGAATGATAATGAGTATCGGATTTGATATGGGGTAGAATGACAAAGTGTATCATTACGATTGTTTATGTTTGGATGACAAAATATGATATGAAAAAGTGTATAAATATTTGAGTTTTGTAGTGGAAAAGAGGGGGGCCCACGGGAATGGATTTCATAGACACCAAATTGGTGTGTAATGAATTTATAGCTATTATATACTCATTTCATTCCCGGGCCCACTAAACAAACACCTTGAATCGGAATGAAATCCATAGACCCATTCCGATTGGGGGATACCAAACGCACCCTTAATGTAGTTATATCATTTGAATTCGTTTCATCTCATTAGATGTTATTTACGAGACATTTTCAGTGTTTATTTTATGGCTAGTGTAAAGAGAAGCATAACAATATACAGGGAGTGGAGGAGAAAATGTCTGATTCAGGGACTAGTACTGTAAATAATTTGTAAAGCTGTTAGAAGTTAGTTTTCACTGTATATATACTCTGTACATCACCACATTTTACTAGATAAATGAGAATCATTTCCCAAGTGTTTGTGTGTGTGAAATGTGTGTTCTCTCAAACTCATTACTGTCAACATGGTATCAGCACTCAGTGGTGAGTTCTTGATCTGTTGTAACCGTTACAACCACCGTAACTGAATTTTTCGATCCCCGTAAACCACCATAACTGAAATTTTCTGATCACCATAAAATATCAAATCACCTTCATTTCTAACATTTAATTCATCATTCTTTCACCAATAATCATCAAATTTCTTCAGTTTACATTCTAATTGATTCAATTCAAGTTTCTTGTTAAAGATTGAATTTGTGAATCATTAGGTTGTTGTGTTAACGGTTCTTTAAGTCTCTTGTAAAGCTTCCGCAAAGTATCTACAATGGCGGCATCATCTTCTTCTGATGCTTCAAATGTTCAGAACAATCCGTCACTCTTGTTTCAAAATCCTCTGTTTTTTGCATCCCTCAAATGGGCCTGGTACTCTAGTTGTGAATGAGAAACTGTTAGGAGCACAAAACTACCATTCTTGGAGAAGGTCAGTTGAAATTGCTCTTTCTACCAAAAGGAAGTTAGGCTTCATTAGAGGAACAGTCCCAAGATCACAAGATGATGTGAATTTGCAAGAACAGTGGGTTATATGTAACAATTTAGTGATTAGTTGGTTGATGAATTAAGTATATGAATCAATTGCAAAGTCTATCATGTTTATTGGGACTGCTCATGCAATTTGGATTCAATTAGAATCAAGATTTGCTCTTAGTAATGGATCACATAAGTACAAGTTGAATAGAGAGACTTATAAGAATATGCAGTCGGGAAGATCTGTGAGTGAAAACTACATAAGCATGAAATGTGTTTGGGAAGAGTTGGACTCCATGAATGAGTTGCCAAGAATTGTGAATATCACTCCTAAGATTGTGGTTTTCTTGAATGCATTGAATACTCAGAAAGAAGATCAGAGTTTGTTTCAGTTCTTGAATGGTTTGGATGATCAATTTTCTCATCAGAGGAGTCAATTGTTGCTAAGTTCTCCATTGCCAAGTGTTGAGACTGCATGTGCATTGCTTCAACAAGAAGAGTCTCAAAGGGGGGTGTTTGAATTAGGACAGTTAAGTGTTGAGTCAACTGCTCTCTATAGCAAAGGAGAAGTCAAAGAGAAATATACTATCCGTGGTTACAAATGGCATCCACCAGAAAAATGTTGGGAAAAGGTTGGCTATCCTACATGGAATTACAAGTACAAGCAGTCACAAAAGGGCAAAGCACCATAGAAGGCAGGACAAGGAAATGTGAAGAGGACTGCAACCTTAGTTGAGAATGGTGGACATGTAGTTTTTACTTCAAAGTAGTTTGAGCAGCTTATGAAGATATGAAGAGTATTCCTCATTTTAATCAAGCCACTGATGAGGCTAATGCTCAGATGGAACACCCATTTGGAGAAGGTATAGTTTACTGTTTTCCATGTGTGAATGGGGTTCTTGAAGGGTGGATTATAGATACTGGTGCTAGTGATCACATGTCACCAGATAGTGATGATTGGAATGTTGTTCAGGTGCTTAAAACCAAACAACTAATCAATTTGCCAAATGGTCACACTTCGGTCATCTCAAAAGTTGTAAATGCAGTCTTACAAAACAACATTGAACTTAAAAATGTCCTAATAGTCCCTTCTTTCAAATTCAGGCTTTTGTCAGTCTTACAACTGTCAAAAGATTCTCAGTGTTTTGTTACCTTTTATGAACAGTTATGTGTTATCCAGGATGTCAAAACCAGGAAGGTCTTGGGCTTGGGTAAGAAGAAAGCAGGCTTGTATCATTTGCTTAACCTTCCCCTGGATCAAATCCATGCTAAGCTCTCTTCTATGATTGTGTCTGCACTTGAAGATTGTAGCATTTACTCTTTCTTTTCTAAGTGTTCTGTTCCAACCAACTTTGCTTTCAGTGTTTTCAATAATAAATATAGTCTATGGCATCATAGGCTCGGTCATGTTTCTAATACAACACTTAAGCATATTCCATCTATGTCTGATTGTCTATTACATGCTAAAAGTGAGTCCTGTTTCACCTGTCCTATGGCCGAATTTGCTAAGTTACCATATTCTGCTAGTGAATCTCATGCTACAGTTCCTTTTCAGCTAATTCACATTGATATGTGGGGTCCATATGAGGTATCTACTATAGGTCATGATAAGTATTTTTTGACTATAGTAGATGATTATAGCAAGGCTGTTTGGACTTATTTGTTAGTTAAGAAATCAGATGCTTTTGTTGTTTTCAAGTCCTTCATTACCTTTGTTAAAACCCAGTTTAGGAAGGGCATTGAGGTTGTAAGATCAGACAATGCCTTGGAGTTTCTTAAAGGATCACTTGGCCCTTTTATGGATTCATTAGGCATTAAACACCAAACTTCATGTGTTGATAGACCTCAGCAGAATGGGAGAGTGGAAAGAAAGCATAGAAACATACTAGAGATAGCTAGAGCTTTAAGACTGCATGCTCATCTACCTGTGTATGATTGGGGTGACTGTATTATTATTGCTACTTATCTCATTAATAGGTTTCCAACAGCAGTTTTGAAGTTTAAAACTCCTTTTGAAGTTCTGTTGGATACTAAACCTATGTATGATCATTTGAGGGTGTTTAGGTGTTTGGCTATAGCAAGTAATCCCTCAAGGACAACTGATAAGTTCGAGGCAAGAGGTATTCCTTGTTTGTTTTTAGGATTTCCTCAACATCAAAAGGGTTACAAACTACTCAATTTGCTAACTCATACTAGATTTGTGACCAGAGATGTGGTGTTCTATGAACACATTTTTCCTTATTTACAAACTAGCATGTCTCAGATACTGCAACCAATACCTGCTCCTATTTATTCTCTAATATGGTACGAGGATTTTGTCTCTACAATTCAGCCATTGTCTCAAGAGAGTGAGCATGTAGTTTCTATAATTATTCCATTGCCTACCTCACATGTACCAGAAGTGACTGAACCATTGCTTGAGTTAGTTACTGAACCAGTATTTGAACCAGCTTTTGTCCCAAACACTACTTCACAGCCTGCAACTGCTAGAAGGTCTACTAGAGTTTCAGTACAACCAAGCTGGCTGAAGGATTATGTTACACCATAAAATCCAAGAGCTAATCAAGTATCAGTAACACCTTTGTAGACTCATTTTCAAGCTTTTCTGTGTGCATTGGTTGCTCAAACTACACCAACCTCATTTAAAGAAACTGTTAAGGGAAGTGATTGATGTAAAGCTATGAATATTGAACTTAGAGCACTGGAGGAGAATGGTACTTGGGAAGTGATTGTGTTACCCAAAGATAAGAAGGCAATTGCTTGTCATTGGATCTTCAAAAAAAACAAAAGGCTGATGGTTCATTAGACAAGAAAAAGGCTAGATTGGTTGTGAATGGTAATAGGCAAAGAAAAGGAGTGGATTATGAGGAGACTTTTGCACCTGTGGCCAAAATGGTGACTGTGAGAGCTTTGTTAGTTGTAGCATCAATGAAAGGATGGACTACTGTATAGATGGATGTCTCAAATGCTTTTCTACATGGTGATCTGTTTGAAGAAGTGTATATGCAGATGCCTCAAGGTTATGTAGGCCAGGGGAGAGTGTGCAGCCTATTACTCCTCCGACTAACCTTGTTTGTAAACTTAAGAAATCATTGTATGGACTCAAACAGGCACCAAGGCGATGGTTTGCCAAGTTATCATCTGCCGTTGTGTCTTTTAGTTATGTTTAGTCCAAAGCAGACTACTCCTTGTTCACCAAGTCCAATGACTCTTCTTTCACTGTTGTCCTTGTTTATGTGGATGATTTGCTAATAACTGGTTTAAGTGAAACTGAAACACTGAAGTTACAGCTAAGTTCTCATTTTCATATGAAAGACTTAGGAGAATTAAGTTATTTCTTAGGGCTAGAAGTGTGCAGAAGTGATCAAGGTATCTTTATCTCTCAAAAGAAGTACACCATGGAATTACTTGCAGAGGCTGGTGTTTCTAATGCAAGACCTTACAACCTGCCTATGGACTCTCATGTAAAAATTCAAGCAGATGTTGGCACTCCTCTTCCTAATCCAAAAGTCTATAGAAGATACATTGGAAAACTCATCTATTTAACAATAACAAGACCTGATATTTGCTACACTGTGCAGCTTCTAAGTCAGTTCATGCAAAGCCCTACCTTAGTGCATATGCAAGCAGTCAAACACCTCCTAAGGTACTTACTAAATGCACCAGGACAAGGGATTCTTTTGGCCAATGAGTCTGCTGTACATTTGACTGCATATTGTGATAGTGATTAGGCTAGTTGTCCCATGAAAAGGAGGTCTACCACAGGTTACTGCATTTTACTTGGTCAGTCTGCTATCTCATGGAAATCAAAGAAACAACAAGTGGTATCTATGTCCTTAGCTGAAGTAGAGTATAGAGCTATGGCCTTAACATGTTGTGAAGTCACTTGGTTGGTTACTTTGCTCAAGGATTTACGACTCAAAGATTTTGGTCCAGTTGATCTTAAGTGTGATAATCAAGCTGCATTATACATAACAGCCAATCCAGTGTTTCATGCCAGGACAAAACACATAAAGATTGACTGCCACTATGTTAGAGATCAGCTAAAAAGTGGACAAGTCCTACCCTTTTATGTTTCTACCAAAGAGCAGCTTGCAAATGTGTTCACTAAGGTGCTTCCAGTTGATCAGCATTCAAAGCTTTTGTCCAAGTTGGGAGTTTCAAGTTCTATCAACTCACAACTTGAGGGGGAGTGTAAAGAGAAGCATAACAATATATAGGGACTGGAGGAGAACATGTCTGATAGTTCAGGGACTAGTATTGCAAATAATTTGTAAAGCTGTTAGAAGTTAGTTTTCACTGTATATATACTCTGTACATCACCACATTTTACTAGATGAATGAGAATCATTTACCAAGTGTTTATGTGTGTGAAATGTGTATTCTCTCAAACTAATTACTGTCAACAGCTAACAACATCGATCATGTGAAATGAGCTAGCAATAAGTTTGTAAAACAATTTCCTCAATAAACCAAATACAACCTTTAACTATATATGTGTGAGTCGCTGCTTCGTAACTAATGTTCTTTTTAATCCATATTGATGATATTTTCATTATGCCAATACTATCAACTCTTTAGTTGTCACAATATTAGTCATAGTCCCAGAGACGGAGCCAGGAATTGGTATTAAGGGGGGCCAAAAAAAATTTCTAGTAGTAACATACAATTCGTTGTTTTAAAACCTGGATTGAAGCTTGAATCTTTCAACATACGGGCTCGATGATAATGTTTTTCGATAGTAACATACAATTACTTGATTAGTTGAAAAACGAACAAAATGGGCAAACATTGGCGTAAATGGTAGTGAAGATGAGGAATTAAAGAAGATAAAAGTGGAGATTTTTTGTAGATATGGGCCATAAACGGGGTGGAATTAAAGAGTATATGAAAAATTCCATCAAGCCGAAAGTAAGACAAGAAAACCTGCTTCTACGATGGATTCATAAACTTTTATGAAGGGTAGCACTAAATAATAAAATACAAAAAATATCTTAATTTATTTATTTAGTGAGCCTTTTGAAAAAAATTAAACCTATAACACTCGTAACACAAAATTAATTATTATGTTTAAATTTAAATTGTCACAATAAAGTGATAAACTACTACTCGTAGATAAGAAGAAAATAGATAAGAAGAAAATAGATACTGTAAAAAAGAAAAAAGAAAAAATAAATGCTAGTACCACTAAAAAAATGTGACTCCCCATGCCATTTATCCACCCAACCCCATGTGACTAGAGTAAATCTTCATCTTACCCTTTTTATACTTTACCATTTTTATATTATTGATACTCATTGATCTTCCCCAAGTCAACATCTTCCTCCTTTTGACATTTCATAACCTCTGCCATGCTTCAAAACCTTCTTAGCATTTGATCCAAATGCTTTCTAAAACTGATTTTAAATATAACATACACTGCTGCTAAGACGCTAGAAGGTGAACTAGTTGGGCCAGTCGGGGGTGGCCGAGCACCCTCCGCCCCCCCCCCCCCCCCCCCCCCCCCCC